>VWZF01007224.1:151465-386735 GCA_013396755.1 Sclerurus mexicanus | reverse complement strand
TTTTTTTTTTTTTTTTTTTAGGAATAAGACCTATGATAGCTTAGAAATTAAACAGTCTGTAGCATCAGTACAGTCATAAGCTTGAAAGATTATGACTTAAAATCTGAACTGCTGCATAAAATGAATGGATAAATACTTTTAGACCATTCTTTAAAGCCTAACCTGACCAGTTTCACATGCACAATTCTACATTCAGTTTGCTAAGAATAACTCTAAAGTAATTATCTACATTGATATGTCGATTATGAATAGCTTAACAAATCAGAATTTGGCATCTGAATTTGTATATTATTGTCATTAACGAACAAAGTAAAGAAGCTAGAGATGATAGGAAGCTTGCTTTACTGGTTCAGGGTCCCTTTTGTGTTCCTTTGTGCTTGGAGGAATTTTTGCACATATTTACAATTAATTGTTCATTATCTCTTGTACTAGATAAGCCTTTCTATAAGAAGAAAAACAGAACAAAATAAATATCAGGTTAGTAGTTGGGCCCTGACTAAGATAGATGGGAAAGTCACCTAAATGGAAGATTTACCTTACTGTATATTTTTCTGAACATCAAGAAACAATAACTTCTAATTTTTTTAAATACATTGCAATGAATGTTTAAATTAGATTTTTTTAATGGTAGTTAACTATTTGGGGTACTTATCAGTGATAACACTTCATCAGCTATTCCCTTAAGGTACTTAATTGGTGTCTGGATGAAACCGTCAGTACTTAGGCTAACCTTTATTTGAATTAAAAGCTGTTTTCTGTGAGCAAAGAAGCTGTGCAGTTGTTTCTGTTACAGCACGAGGTGTTCTGATACATTTAACACAATTGAACTTGACATAGTTCAGAATTACCTAGGGATAATGCCCTTTCAAAACTTTTCCCAGGACTAAAAAGCAATTACAAAATGAAGTAAAATGTGAAGAATACTCACATTATACCTTTTTAGGGGGAAAAAAAAATCATACTGAGATATTTAAAATAAAGAGTTTGTTTTATTTTGGATTAAAATTTTAGTATTTTTTTATTGATCCTTGAAAATCCAGCATTCTTTCAAGAACAATGTGAAAATGAGTCACCTCCTTTAGCATGGTGCACATGAAAAACATTTTTGCAACTTTGCTATTTTTTATCTTACAATTCAGTTTATGGACAGAACTTTTTAAAATCAGCTACTCTCTCACTTTTAGAAGGTGATTATAAAAGTGAAAGCAACCTGCCGACTTTGCTTTTCTTCCCACAAAACCAGCAAATGGTAATATAAGTAGACACTTGCCACCAGAAATAGAAAACACAAAAATAGGCATTCAGCTCCAAAAAATATTTGTTTTTCATGTAACTGGAAGTCTTCTTGGACATGTCTTGAACAACAGCAAACTTCTGTAATATATAGTGTAGAATGGTAATATATTTATAGACACTAATAATAATATATATATATAAAGTTAAAATTAGTAAATGCTTGGCACTAAACTGTTTCCATTCATTCTTCTTAGATTTTTGTTATGACTGCATCATGCACTGTATTTAAATTGTAAGATCATTATGATATGTAGATGTTATACAACTACATGTCTTTTGAGACAGTATATCCTTTACTGTCAGAATGACTTGATACCTGGATAGAATAAGATGATGTCTCAAATTGAGTAAAAACCTAAAATGTGATGAAAAAGAGGATTCATTTTCAGAAGGTCATCAATACTGCCTCACTATTGATCTAGGACATCTAATCACAGATCATTTGGTCAATGAAGCTCCCTCATGGCCACCCTTGTCTTTTTCCTTATCCACCTACAATTTCCTTTTGTGTTAAGAAATTTAAAAGGGAAATATGAAAAGCTAATAGAACAAGGCAACAGGTAACTGGATTTATCAGAACAGAAACTGTGAAGGTCTGAGAAACTGGGAAGCTTTTTAGTTATGAGATATCAGCAAGTAATTGAGAGCAAGTCAGGCCTTTTGTCACTGTAAAGTTTCAGATTCATACAGAACTTTGTTTAGACTTTGCCTTTTCCAGATATGTTTGCTAGTTTGGGTGGAGTTGATGCTGAGTATGAATCATACTGTACTTTCACAGATGTGAGAGGGCTTGTTTCACAAAAATTGTTAGTGAAGCAGCAGTTAAATTGGAGAACATACTGAGGTTCCAAAAGGCAGTAGACACTCTCCTCTTACAGTCTATTTTCAGCTTCCCAGAAAAATGCTGTGACACAGAAATTCTATTGCAGATAAGAAGTGGAATTTTTCTAATTTGGTATACAGATGATGATAACACAAGCTGTCCAGAATGTTATTACATGGTCTTTAAGGTGAATTGTGTTCTCTGAGAAAATATGGATTTCACCCAGCTTTACTATAATATAATCAGATAAATCCCAATATCACAGTAAAACAGACAAAGAAAGAATATCTTAGAAAAACGTCTAGACACACTAAATAGGCCAAAAAGTGTAAAGAATGCTCAGTTTATTTGCTTTTCCTCTACTAATTTTACCAAGCTGTATACTTGCATTCAAAGTGTGATTTGCAAAGATGTTTTGTTCTCTCTTTGTCAAAGACATTCCATTAACCTCATATTCAGTACTTTTTTTTGTGTGTGTTACTTTCTATTTTTCTGGAGTTTTATAGTTTTTTGCTCTAAGAATTTACTGAACCAATGTCATTTCTGCTGAAACACTGAGGCAGGGAAGGAGAAAAATCAAGTAGATAGAAATACTAAACAAAGGCTCCTGATCTGTCTCAGCTTTCACCTGAATTAGCATCAGTTATAATGTAGAAGGTAATAAAAAGCTTGAAATTTAAACACAGATCATAAATAAAGCATAACCAGAAGGTTGTACCAGAAAGAAAAGCATAGTAAGGCAATTTCAAAGTACTAAGAACCTAGTTAAACTAACAAGACTGGGACAGGTTCAGTGCATTAAGAACTTGTACAAATCTGGAAGTAGCTGTGCTAAACTGGAATGTCACAGGATGTGATTTCTGGATTTCTGTAGACTGGGCCTAGAAATGAAGTAACTTGAGTCTTTACTAAATATATGAAATCTCTGAATCTTGTTTAGTAGGATGAAGTAAGAGTCCATTCTTTGGCAGGAAGCTCAAGTCATTAGGTTTCATCATCAGGCACAACAATCAGAATAGTGTGTAGGACTCAACAGCCTGAAGTAGTATTGGAAAAGAAGCAAAGACAGAATATGTTGAAAACCAAAAGAGAAATATAAAAAGAAACTTAAGAGCTGAAGCAAATTATGAAATTTCTTTTAGTGATATGTCAATGAACGGTGATGTGCACATTGGTCCCCAACTCACACCTGGCTACAAAATTTTTTACAATGACACACTGAATGTGACTGTTTAAGTACTAATATAGGAAATTCGTGAAATCACTTAAGCCATTCTTTACCCAGTTGGCGGAACAGAAACATGGATAGATTTGTTTCTGGTGAAGGATTGTGATCACACAAGTTTGCACAACTGTCAATCAAGGAGGCAGAAACTGTTGCTTCACGGATTATTTATGGTATTATTTTCCTTTTTTGCAAAAAATGACATGATTCCTAGGATAGTAAAGACATAATAAAGCAAGAGATTCCTTTATTTTATTTTACTTTATTTATTTTATTCTATGAAACTACATCTAATAGACCAGTAAAAACTATGAACAATTCACTTTTACAAAGTTTTTGCCATTATAGCTTCTATTTATTGCTATGCAGCTGACTATATTTAAAATAAAGCTGATGTTTCCAAAGTCTTTTACTACTTATTTCTTTTAATACTGCATATGCAGTAAACTTTCACTGGTCTTACAATATGACCCAATTTGTGAATTATTATTCATAGAATATGAGACTGTTTGTATGGTCATTTTCTCTCAAAAACATAACCTCATTAGTGGTTGAGGGAAATTTCAGGTATAGTATTAGTCTCAAAATTAAGCTTTCCAATAGCTTATTTTCAGGTAATATGGTATCCAATTATTTATAGACTTCCATCATATAGAGCGCCTTCTCTAGCAAGGTCTTCTGAATTCATAGAATCATAGAATGGTTTTGGTTGGAAGGGAACCTTAAAGATCATCTAGTTCCAACCCCCCTGCTCAGGGTTACTCAGAGCCCCATCTTAACGTGGCCTTGAACAGTTTCAGGAATGGGGCATCCACAGCTTTTTTGGGCAACTTGCTCAGTGCCTCACCACTCTCACAGTTAAGAATTTTTTCCTCATATCTAAATTAAACCTACTCTCACCAATTCTTTGATTGCAAAATTCTTGCACTTGCATGTAAGATATTTTGAGGGTTTTAAGTTTGTATTTTAGATTATTTGAAGCAGTTTAATATTTCATCTTCTTTTTTGAAGATGAAGGGCAAAATTTATTGTTATTAAAATATTAATATAAGCGCTCATCTCAAGGTATTCATTGCTGTATGACTGATATGAAAACTATAAGTCAAATAAATAGGTTTTTTTCTTCTAAAACTATTGGACCCAAGCTGATATACAAAGCATGAGGTGAGAAGTTTAAAAGCAGGCAATACTAATTTTGGATGTATTATTTGCTTCTGTATATACATTTCTTTATATTATTCTTAAAAATATTATTTTAAGCTCTTATCATGGCAAAGTTCTTCTGTAAAAAAATTAATATGATGAGAAGATTTTAAAGAACAGTCTGAAAAGGTTATACAGAAAAAAATGTTAAAATGAAATATCGTATAATGATTACACTGAAACAAAATTGTTAAGCAGAGGCACATTAGCTAAGGTTTAGAAATGAAAGGAACTACATCAGTTTAATAATCAGATTGTCTTTATGTAACTATGACTGAAATTAAATGCATACATTTCAATAAGAAGTTTGATAGTAATATACTTTTGTTAATTTTTGGAACATATATTTTCAAAAGCCGCTTGTCTCCCATTTTTCCTTCTAATCAAAATTATCTTAAAGGCAATGCTGTAAATACTCAGGCCAAAACTGAGCTCTTCTGGAAAGTCTTGCCCTAACATTAATGTATTAAATTATCGTACAAGTGAGTGTATTATAAGATAAAGGCAATTTTATATTAATACTGTAATTAGATGTTTTTGTTTTCTTTCATGTTGCTAACTTTTAAGTACTTGATACACAATTAAGAGTAGTTAAATATTTATGGTCCTTTCTAATTTATTGCATTTTAAGAATGCCTGAATATAAAAATGACATATTCCTAAAAGGCAGATGTTTCATTAAATGCAAAACATTTTTTTCTTCTTAAAAGCATATTTTAAGCTTAAATTTATTAAACATTTTCTTAAAACTGTCTGTGGAAGACACAGAACAAATAAAGACTAATCAAGCTGTCACATTTATTAAATGTTTGACAGTAGTTGCTGAGTGCCTAAATTTTAATTAACTGCACATGTTTTGAAAGCTTTGCTGTTTTTTTTCTCTCACTCAAGAGCTATTCTGTGATAGAGTAGGTTGTTTGTAATATCTAATTGAGAAACACAGAATTCAAGCTGTGTGTAGGTGATACATGAATTTTTCACCCCTGCTGACAACCACATTGGCTTCTGTGTAATTCTTTAAACGGATTCAATCAAACTCATGCTGTTTATGCTTTTAATTGATTGAATTAAAACATCATTTTAAACACTTAATCATTCCATTAGGCAGGACTGTGTTTGCCTATTCTGTGCTCAATCCAGCACAAAATAAGCACAGACTTCTTATGCACAAGGAATGAGAAAACTCATTTCTCGGTGTTACACACCAGATCAGTGATTATTAGGTCAGAACCACTTTGTGGGGGGGGGTGTGTGTGTGTGTGTGTGTGTGTGTCACAGGAGGGGACCAGCCCTTCAGCACAGTGTCCACATGGTCAGCCAGGACAGCCACCAAGGTTTGCCACAAGGCACGAAGGCAGCACGGGGGGGTCTGTCAGACAATAAGGTCCCCCTGATAACCTGACCACACCACACCCCCTGAAGCCTCTGATTGTTTGTGGCACCCTCACATTGGGCTGGCGGGGCGAGCAGTGAATGGTCAGTGAACTAAAGGATGAACCAAAGGTCCTCCCTGGAAGGAGTGGCCAGTGACCAGAACAGATAAGAAGGCAGCACATTGTGGGGCTTGGCCTGTTCTCTTTGAGGCCATCAGCATTCCCACTGTGGTAACTATATTCCTTCTCCCTTCTTTTTCTTTCTTTATTATTTATTCTCTTGATCTCTCTTCCTTTTTACTTTTCTTCCTCTGTAAATTATGGGTACCTCACTCTAAGTGGCATGGAGTTTGTGTCTGCTGAGTGTAACAAAGTCTCTCTATAGCCATGTTTGCTAATCCTGGTAACCTGTTGTAACGCTTTTGTGAAGTTGTATGTTATCTCTGTAAAACCCCTTTTTGCCAAAGTGCCTCTACTGTCGCCAAATTAAAAGAAATTTCTTAGAGAAAAATGTGTAGTTATTCTTTGGATGTTAACTCAGGGTACCAAAGAAGCAATGGCTTTACAAGGGTTCATGTGAGCAAAAACTCTTGAGGCCTAAAATTAAGATGTACACCTGGCAAAGTTGGGCCCAGTTGTAACACCTGATCTCTCAATCTCCCTGGTTTGGTAGCCTCATGCTCTAGGAGTAGTGTACCTGTGAAAGACTATGAGGACTATTCTGGTTTGGAAAACTGGGTGTGAGCATTGACCATCAACTCAGAATGAACTGGTTAATAAGCCTTTCTTATTCCATTATATTTCTACTCTTCCTATATTCTTTCTTCCATCTTAACTGTTTTTATGTGTAGCTCCTTCACAAAGTTGAGGTTTTGCCATTGTTGTACTTTAAAAAATAACCCAATTATCATTTTAGAATGCTGCTTTTTGCATATTTCCATACAGTATAGCATCCATAAATCTTTTCATTTGTCTAAAGTGGTTCCATAAGCATGTTTTCAAATACCAACTACCTGGATTGCGATTAAAAAACTCTCGATGAGTTGTAGATATCTGTGAGAAAACATTTTGTGGGAGGCATTGAAGGTGCCACATGCATTTTCATCCATATACTTTCCCTAAACTCCTCATCAATGCTTCTTATATTCAAAATTCTCAGAAGCTTAAAATATTATCCATGCACAAAATTCTTCTGGTTTTATCCAAATACTGATACCATTTTTCGAATTAAAGTTTTATTGGCTTAGGAGAGGCATTATTCTGCTCTGAGATGGTAAGGAACTTTTACTATGTCTTTTGTCTAAAGATTCACTTTCTCATGAGTTCTATGCTTTATACCTCTCAGTGATATCAAATGTGCTTACTTACAATGTTAATTTATATATTTCTAATTTGACTTCTGAAATCACAACCTCAGTGTCAGACTCAAGCTAGTTCTTCTCTTTGTATCTGTCATCACTGCTAATAAGGATTTGCATGCCAAATTAGGCCTTTGGCTACAGATTAAATTCTGTCACATTGGTATTATGTCCTCAGTGATAACCCCATAACTTCATAGACTTCATTTTTTAGACTTTCACTTTTAAGAAAAGAAATTTTAAACAAGTGTCTGATTTCATAAATGAAAATACTAGTCTTACAAATTTACCCCTAAGAGCAATGTAGTAGAGAGGTACACAGAAAGATCACTGTTTGAAAAAAAGGCACTGTTTTTAAATAATCATAGCATGTAGTAAAATTTTTCTTTAGGTTTCAATAGGAAATTTCTTCAGGTCAGGAATAGATGTCTTTATTACTAATGAAAGTAAAATTCATAAGTACATATTTTTGAAACAAAACAGTGGAGAAAATTATCTATCTGATAAATATAGAATACACATGAATTTTTAAAAAGTTATTAAAAATTATGCATTTATTATTATCTACTAATGTGAGAAAGTGTTTTTGGTATAAGCCCTTCTGCAGTAGGAACATTCTTCCTAGCAATACAGAAAAGAAAGATATAAATTTTCAAGGTCTCTTGATTGTATTAAGTTGACTGTATATACATAAAATTCTTTTGGATATTCCAGCATTTTTTTAAATTTCAATTTTATCTGACTTTGGATAAACCCATGTTCTTTATAAGAAGTTAGCTGTGTATTTTTGTAAAGCTTAAGGTCAGGACTTAAAAAAAAAAGACACCTATAAGCTGCTTTTATTCTAAAAAATACTGTTGCTATGACTACTTGAGTAGTTTTTAAGGTGATGTCCTTTTTATTTAAAGTATTTTTAGAACTTTAGTTACCCTAACAACAAGATTCACTTAAAATAGCAACTTCTAACAAGTTAGTTCTTGTTTGCAAAGAAAATCTCTCATCTCTGTTTTTCCTGATGAAGTTCTAGTCATTAAATGATGGAAAGGATAAAGAAACTAAGCTTCAAAACCATGTTTTACATACTTATCTTCTCTCAATACCTTGAGTCCACACATCAACAAATAATCTATATTGATAATTTTGCTGGATTCTTATTATAAGCAGATCAGATGATCAAGAAGGAAGAGTATGATTGATACTTTTGACTGCCGTACCATAGTATGATATTGTATTTCTGTAGATACGTATTTTAAAAATAGGCTGCAATTTCTTATGTAACGTCCCTTACTTCAGTTAATAATAGGGCATAACACATGGTCAGGCTCCATTTCTGTAAGAAAAAATATTTACTTTTTCTTACTCAAACCAATGTCTTTATAAGACATGAATGACATTCATCCTTCTCACTCATTATCTACTAGTCAAATAGCACATGTCAGTGGAAGAGTATAAGAACTAGTTTGGTCATTCTTTTCTGATACACTTTTCAACTTTTCAGTGACACGTAGTACAATCGGTCTGCTGAGTAGAAATGCTAGCTCTTATTTTGATGAATTTTGCATTTTTTTTTCATTTATTCCAATGTTGTTGGTTTTTTTTTTTCTTCTGAGAAGAAGCTACTTCTTATCTTTGTTCTGAATTCGTACCTTCTTCTTTCCGCTTATGACCTCTAACAGCTACATTGGAAGACCCAGGGAACAGCTGTCAATTCAATTTCTCCATGTCAGTCTATATTTTAAATACCTCTATCATGTTCATCTTCAGTTATGTCTTTGAGGCTGAAGAATGTTATTCTAGGAAATATACACTGAATGTATGGACTGTTATATGGATTTAAAACTGTGTGGACTATCATCTTCAAAAGGTAATGGTTAGTGGCTTGATGTTGGGTGGCTGATAAGTGGAGCATCCCTGTTCTCCACATTGATCAACAGAAGGTTTATGAAGCTCATCAAGAATAAACATATGTGTCATAACAAGATGAAAAGGGGCTAATTGAGTAAGAGCTTAGCAGCATTTGTATTAACCAAATTAAAAACCTGAGTATTCTGTAAGGCCAGCTGTTCTCTAAACAAGAATCTTCTGAAGGTCTGAAAGTTTTCTAGCTGTAGTATTCCCTTTTTTCTACATCTAGTCTACTATATTCTTTTTTTCTTGTAAAATCTTAAATTTATTCCAAGTGTGCTATTAACCTTAAGTCATTAAATACAGCTTAGAAATAATGAAGCAGTATTCATCGACTTTAGTATATTTTAAATTAGGTCTTTAAGTAAGTATATACAAATAAAAAAGCTATTATTCATTAATAAAATTTGTTCTTTTTTTCCTAAATTTGCATTTTGCATTGATGTAAATAATAATATTGCATAATTTTATTCTGTCTGTTATATATTCTGATAATAATACATTAAAACATTATGTATTGCCTTGTTTCTTGGACTAAAAACTTACTGCATATTGACTGAAAAAATTAATTTATTCATCATTTGGAAGGACAGAAGTGCCCTAGACAGTTAGGAAATTTGAGTATAAGTTTCCTCTCAAATCTACAAATGCCTCTTTAACATGATACTTAAACATTTTTGGTATACAGAAAGCTTCATGCCTAAGATTCACGTCTAAGCAATATGGTAATTTCCATGTAAAATCCATGAAGCAATCCAGAGATCAATCTTAGAGCTACTGATTCAGAGGACATGTAGGATACTATAGACATTGTTATTATTTGTGTAATGTTAGTAGCACAAGTTATCACTAGTGTAAAGCAAGTATCACACCCCTGTGTGGGGTAATCTGTAAAATTTAAGGAGATTTGATCATTTCCCTGACAATTTTAAAATTAGTATATGACTTGGACATAACTGTACTAAATGCTGCTAATGCATTTTAATGAAGAAAGTTGATTAACAGAAGAAAAAAATCCTTTTTGGCTTTAATTAACTGTTGATTTTGTGAACTTCTAGGTTGATTTGGGGTTTGTTTTGTTTTTAAGTATTTTGTGCAGTTATCAAGGGCATAATTTAATTTAATTACCTGACATTTTAGTGCTAATCTATCTTAACGTATATATTTATATATGATCAAATATCAATAAGTATTATTTGTCATTGAAGACTTAAAGATTTTTTCATAGTTCCTTTTAATAATCAATGTCTTAATGAAAAAAATGCAAAATAAATATCTCAAAACATGACATTTTTCATGTGTTTCTGTATGATCCACTGTAAAAAATGTCAAAGCAAATATTGGAAATTACCATTGCTATATCTGAGCCTGACCTGTGGCCACATGTCCCAGCCTGACCTTGGCACATCCCTGTCTCCATGGAGGCGCTTGAGTGCCCAGGGCTGAGGCTGCTGCTGGCTTTCCCCAGCCTATCCTGCTTCCTGGCTGCAGATTTCTGGTGACCCCTGTGGGGAGCCCCTGCAGTTCCCCATCCTGTCTGGCAGCCTTAAAAATAGTCTATTTTAAGGAAGTTTTTGTATAAATCATAATTATGGTATAGATGCTAATTTTCTTATGACAATGAACCGTAGTCAGATGTGTACTGTAACTGAATAACTGAATGTAGGAGCTGCTGACAGGTCGTTTACAGGATGTTACATAAAACAGACAGTGATTCTGGTAAGGCCCTGGCAGCTAATGTGAGGAGGCTGTGATAAGGTACCTTGAAGTTTCACAACTTGTTTTCTGAAAATTAAATAACTAGAAAAGCAATTTACCACTTGATCACAAACCTTAAACTCTTAATTTCTCATGAAATTAACCAAACCATGAGCTTTGACGCATTGACAAACACAGTATCAGTAGATTTTCTATGATCATAATGACATAGCTTATCACAAAATATTTGCTAAATCTAATAAAGTGAATCGTTCTGTATAACCAAGACAGGAAACTAATGACATATCAATCATTCTGTTTCCACTTATGGAGAGGTGGAAACAGTGTGCATATACAAGAACAAGACCTAAGCAAAAGTCAGTTGCACTATTTGAATACAGGTATGTTTTCAAAACAGAGAGAAATAATAGAAGCAACAAATGGAAACACAGATGCAGTTCTAGTGATGTGTAAAAAATATCACTGGAACATGACAAATTTAGATATAAAGATGTTTTCAGTGTCAATGAAAGTAAAAGTGTTGATAGATATTGCAGTTTTATAGGAACATTAAATGTGACAAAACATGAGAATCCTAAAAGAAATAGTGAGAAATTGGAAAATGTACTTTTAAAAAGCTAAGTGCAAAGGAGGGCAAAGAAGTGGGATATTGAACAAAGTAACATATTAAAAATGAAATATGTCCATAAATCAATATTCTGAGCTGAATTATGATATACTGAGGCTGAGTTTTAATTTAAGTAAACACTTCCTGTGAATATGCTCAAGCAATGGAATTTGATCATCTATAGTAGAGATGTTAGAACATGGCTTGAGTTTGTCATATGCCAGCTAGTCTTTCCCCCAAGAATTGCTGGACAAACTTCAACACATAGGGAGATCCAGGAGTTATTCTCAGCAGACTGATAGCAAATTTGAATAAAACCATTCTGTTTTGTGAGCTGAGTTTACGAACATATGATAACTCTTTCTTGTCAACTGTCCTAAGTGCCAGAGAATGTTTTCAACGTGTTTAATGCGCTGTTGGAGATAAGCTGTAATGTTAGCGTGTGGATCACCAACAATATGCAATAAAGGCCTCCTAACACTCAGTAACCATATCTCTGACAAGATGCGATGACAGTTTAAAAGTTAAGAGAGGGTGATTCACAAACAAATTTCAATAGTATGTAAATACAGAATGCATTAAAATGAAGTTTTCAGATTCATGGTTTCCTGCCTCTTCTCTATTAGCTTCTTAACAGGGAAAAAAGAAAGAACTAAATATGTAGTTAAATAACAGATGGCTAAGGCGTTGCTTTAAAGAGAGAGGGAACTCCTAGACAGAGCATAGTTAGAGACAATTAGTTTGGAAACATTTTGAAAGAAAATGTAACTTTTTTCCATGAAAATTATGAGGATGTAAAACATAAATACAAAAGGAAGAAACCTTAAGTTTGGTGCTTCCATTGACAGATATGTTGAATCTTTTCTTCTAATGCTGCCTTTTCTTTCTTTATAGATGTCTAATTTTGCTATGCATTTACAGAGATTCAAATTTGTATCCTTCTTGTCCTCAAGCTTAGTTTATGTTTCTCTTTTTTTCCTTACCAAAAATAAATTTGCTGGATACATTTGAATAGTGGAGAACTAGATGTTGCAACATTTTCAGATATTTTTAGAAAAAGCCTCATAAATATTATTTATAAAGTTATTGTTATGTAAAATGTGTTATCATAAATCAAAAACTGACTAAAATAATAAATAAACTATGAGAATAATGATTTTGTTAACAATGAGAAGAGAATAACTGTGACTTACAGCAAAAAACAGTGTTCTGCAGCATGGTATTCACTATTAAGCTGGAAAAGGTGGAAACAGTGGTACTGGAAAACCAAACAATTTAAAATGATGATAGAGAAGATGTATGACTGAACCATGGAAAAAAATCACAGCTAATAGAGGGAAAGTAATGCCATTGGAATTATTTGAATACTTATGGCCAGGATCAAAAATTTCGTTGTATCATTTTAGGCTGTGGGTGTTGGCTTTTTATTAAACATGTTAAGTCCAGTAGCTAAGATAACAGTAAAAAAAAAAAAAGTCTAAGTGAAAAACCAAATCAAAGAATAATACAAAAAGTTCATCTCTCATCTGCAATACATGTTCTTTTCTGGTTCCTTCATAAGCACATTTTGGAGGGAATTCTGTGTTAAGGTATAAAACAGATTAGTACTGAAAATCCTGTTCATTTCAAGAAACTGGAAAGATTGCTACTATGATGCACTGGTTTACTTAGAGTAAACCAAGATGAGTTATAGGGAAAATTCATAGTTTGGAGTATCTGCTTCTTCTTCCATGTCTTTCACATTATCTTTTTCTCCCTATCCTCTTCATTATATTGACATTGCTATTGCATTTTCATATTTTCCAGAATGTGCATAGAGTTGGTGAGAGTTGTCTGAACCCTCATGATCAAAATTTATATCAAGTTGCACACAAAGTGCCCTCATTTGGCCTGTAGAACAGAAGAAGAATATTAACTTTATTTAAGAGTTGGGTTTTTGAGAGATGATGCACAAGGCTGTGTAGATGGAGAATATGCAGAAGCAGATGGAAGTGCTTTTTCTGAAAATCTAATTCTATCTCCTTTTCTTGTAATGAAAGTTGATTAGAAGAAATGGCACTCAGCAATAAAAGCCCTAAAAGTGGAAGAAGTCTATATACATGTGTAAAAATTTTAGATATGTAGTCTATATTAAATGTATGTGGCTACATGAGTATATTTAATCACTGTCAGTGTGACAATAGCTAAACATTTATATATAAGGGCTTGTATATACATATGAACTTAGAGATAATAACATTAAACACAGCAGTTCTAACAGGAAATTTTATTCTCACATATATATATAGCTAGTTCTTTAGTCATATAATCTAGTTATATTTATCCGACAGAGTTTAGCTAAGAATGTCCTTAGTGATAGCAAATCTAATGTTTTGCCAAATTGCAGATAGATTAGATCTAATATGACTTTTTTTGAATAAAGGCAATATTGTTAAAAAAAAAAATTTTCTACCACCACCCACTTTTTTGAAGTCATCATCCTGTATTTCATTCAGTTTTGCCTCAAGGCATATATTTCATATCTTTCATTATTTTAAGTAACACTACTTAGCCAATATTGGCTATTCTCCAATACCTCCAATATATCTCCAATATTTTTTTTAACATTATTTTTTCCAGTGAGTTATAGGCTGATGAAATTTGCTAACTGCCTAGTGTTTATTTGCTAAATCATTATACATCTGTGGAAATTTCCATCACTAAATTGTGGTCCATATTCTGTTCTGATTTCAAGACTATGATTCAGAACAATTCTGAAGAAAAAAATGATAATATAGTCCTAATTGTCATCCAGTTTTATTGTTGCAAAGTGTCATATGCGTCTGTCTCTTATCATCGCATATTAATTTCCATTCCAGTCAAATGGACTGGTTATTCAGTTTTGCCACAATCTCTCTGGTGTTTCTAATGCAAACTACTGCTGAAGCCCCTGTGATGCTTTTACACTTCTATACATCTTTCCCTAGTAGGGTTCCTATTCTATGTCAAAACATCAATTTCCTCCTGTTAAGAGTTTCCTATTTGTAAGTGTCATTTCTGTGTTCCATATCTCATTCCCAATGCCACTGTCTGTGGTACTACTGTTTTCTTTCTGTGAAGCATGAAACTATAGGTATCAAAGGACTCTTCTTTGGATTGAGTATGACCATCTTTGACTTGGCACTTCCTACCTTTGCACAGGTTATGCTTGTTTTATCTTCCTTACAGGTTATGATGTTTCATCTTTCCTAGTCTTCTGTTGAATTTATAGTTTTGCTTTGCTCAGACATAGACATTCTACCCTTGGTCAAATAAGTTAGTGTTTATCTTTTATCTTCATGTTACCGTTCTGTATTCCCAATTATTTTTTTTTATTTTATTTTTTTTAATCTGAAATGCTCCTCCCCAGCCTTCCTCTCTTTTTGGAGCATAAATGTAGCTTCTTTTTTGTGTGGTGTCTGAATTTTATTTTATACTTCTAGTTTTAGGAGATGTCACTTATTTCTATATGCTATGAAATTCAGTATTTAACACATTTATATCCTCACTGTTTTCATATTTACTATTAACCATCAAAGTATTTATGTTCTTTTTGAGACACTTTCAGATGAGTAAAAAAATTTTCTTGCTCAGATAACTAAATATATTGCTGCCTCCTTTATTCTGCCTGCTAACAACCATCCATGTTAATGTTTTTCCAAATAGCATCTAATTTAGAGCTATAATCCTAATGTGGTCAGAAAACTGATTTTAAAATAAGAGAAAGAGACTAGGAAGGCACATGAATAAGACTACACTAATTTGGTATTTTATGGTTTGGGATTTTTTTTATTTTTTGTAAGTTATATGTGATTCATCTCCATCATGCACTTTAAAGTGCATTTTTTATTTGGAATGTTTCTGAGTGCTGCTGGCACCTTTGCAACAAGGAGACAATTGGTGAAGAAAAAAGAGGAGAAAGGAAATTAATGGACAGAGGATAAGAGAAAATTATCATAGTATTAAGATGTAAACTCTGGCACTTACTCAGGAAATGAGTAAAATATGAGAATATATGAAAATATGAGAATGAATGATATTTCCAAAGTAATGTACATCATATGGCATAAAGAGGGATCTTCTGAGTTTAGGATTTTGGGAAGACTGCTGTCTAAACCTTGAAATGGAACATTCCTCAGGATTTGAGAAAACAAACAAATATGCCAAAATGCATAAACTTGAGGCCTTAATATGAAAATAGTTCTAAAAATTGTTATTTTAAAGTTACAATCTTATCAAGGTTGCTGTGCATATTAGATATGCATACACCAGGAAGAAATACATAGTTTATAGTTTACTAAAAATTCCCAAGAGAAAGAAGAATCATTGAGAGATTTATTTGTAGGAAAAACTGCATGTTTTGTTTGCATAGGAGAAAAAACCAAACACATCCCATAGTCACTAATTTAATCTTCACTGCAGGTACTAAGAAACATCAACAGTCACTTCAGAGAGATTTTGTATGCACCATATTTGGTTTTCCAGTAGACGTATAGAAAGTTTTGTCTTAGTAAAACTGGCTTCATTGCTGCTTAAAACTAGGGTGGCCTTTGCAAAATATGTCAGTAAAGAGATTTAGAGTTGTCCTGTGGTCCATTAAGCAGGTGTTAGATACGGAGGCGGATTGCTATCCTGCAGTTCTGCAAAGTCACTAACGTCTTTGTACTGATCAGTAATTTAGCACAGATAGCTATCAGCATGCTATTCATTTGAGGGTTATTGCAGGGGAGCAAGAGAACAGAAAGTTATCTGCAGCAGAAGTGATTTTGCTCATGTCATAATTAAGTACAAGCTTTACATAAGCCTGGATTGTCTCAAGTGTTCTAAAAAAGTTTTTTTGGGTTGCCAGCAGCTGTAACAACTGAAGCAGTCTGTGGAAGACAGGTAGTATGCTTATCATCTTCTAAAATAAGGATCTATGTCATAGTTAAAATGAGAAATAATAATTTGTCCAAGTCCAGAGACTCAAAGACAGACTTATATGCTGTTGGTTTTACCTCATTGCTGGTGTGTTTAAATCTAAATGGGCAATTTTACCCTTATCAATATACTGGATATGCAGGGGTATGAAATATCAAACTTAGGCAAAATAGGCATTTGTCATTAAAAAATTTACAATCAGTTGTGCAAGGCTCAGATAGCAACTTAAAGTCTTAAGAAAAAAGAATAGGAATGATTCGCATACAGATACCATTTCCTTGATATACCTTCCTAACTTTTGGCAATGAGAGGTTTAGCAGTTTAGAGCTGAATATTTTCATCAAGGTCGTCTGATTTCTTAGGTCTTTATGGAACTCTCTTACACAAATGTGTTTAATCTCACTTAAAGACATTTTTACTATAGGGCCCCACCGTATACTAAACTCCATGATGCAATTTTCTTTTATATGAAAAAGTATTTCTTACTGTTTCATTTCAACTAACTGTTTGATTGTTACATTGATTGCTGCCTACTTCTTGAGTTAAGAGCTGTAACAGGTAGACTTTTGCTATTCAGCTTTTTTATATCACATATGACATTTTTAGACCTCTATTACAGCTTCTTTTGACAGTATCTTTTCCACATTGCCTTGAATGATATATTTAGTGTGCCCTAGCATCATTATTTTCCTTTTTTCCTTCCCATTTCAGGGAATCTCAGAACTGCAGTGATAATTTTGTCACTGTCTTCTGTAGCTTTTTTTGTTTCATTTGGAAACAGGGAGAATAGACTTGATCACAATATTGAAGATCCAGATGCATCAAAGATTAATATAATGGTATAATTATGTTGGGGTTTGCCTCCAGTTCCTTTCTAACATTCTAGTACCCCCTCCATTTGTCACTGAAAATTGAACATGATCAAAAGTCTTTATAATATTTGTTTCCTGACTTTTAATGACTAACTTCTGAGTCAAAACTATGCATGCATAATTAGAGTTGCCTTTCTAGATATGCTTTATGTTGCTTTTATTAATACTGAATTTACCCTGTTATTCCATTACCCAATTATGTTTTAGAATCAGCATTACACTGATTAACTTGAATAATTTGTTAGAAGCATTGAATTTGTCAATACTTTTCCTATTTCTTTTGTGAGTTCGTAATATCTTCATATCGGGGTCCATAGCACAGATGTATGCTGTTGATCTTCTTCCATTAGAAAAGTTTATTACTTACTTCTCTTTGTTTCTTACCTTCAAAATATATTAGCAATGAAAAGATCATGCCTCTTCTGTTTCTGTCAAAGTCTTTGGTGAAGGTCAGTGTCCAAATTTCTTTTTGAAATTCATGAGTGCAATTGTGGCATGACCATCTTGATCAGAATGCTCTGACAATTTTAAAGAACTCTGAATCAGAGTTTATGTTGCATTTTTTCCTTTATTTCCTGTATCAACACTACTTCAGTATACAGTACATATCTCTGGGATGCACCTACATTAGTACAGATCATGATGTGCCTTTTTGGGTCCATCTCCTCTTTGTTTAGAATTAGGATTTAATTAGAATGACAGAATTATTAAGATTGGAAAGGATCTGAGGAGGTTGCTGATCCAAATTCCTACGCAAAACAGGTTTATCTATGATATTCGACCAGGTTTCTCAGCACTCTTTTATGGTCTCTTCTTCCAGGTAACAAGTGACAGGGTGAGTGGAATTGGCTTCAAGCTGTGCTAGAGGAGATATAGATTAGATAGCAGGAAATGTTACTTCAGCAAAAGGATTTTAGCATATAAGGAATGATTCCTTGCCTAGGCACATATACTGCATTTCTATTAGCAATCTGTACAGCATAAAAGAAGGGATATGTGGAGTAAGCAATGCATCCTGCATTCCTAAATCAACATTGCTTTCAGAAAATTCCTCAGATCTATCTGTTGCAAAAAAGTCCCTGATATCAGCCTACAGTGTCCCCTTAGTGGTGGTCACTGAGACAAAGAATTATATTTCTCCTGTGGCAGGGCTTTTTCTTTTCAGAGTAATCCTTCTACGTCTTTATCATCTGTCAGCCTCATTGACTCTCTGGAAGGTAATCCTTCTACTGATGGAATTTAAATGTTTTGGGGTATTGGGGTTTTTTATGTCCTTACCAAGTTGCTCTTCAAAGTAATTTTTTGGCTTGTCATTTTGTGGTTTGCCACATAAAATAATTTATATTCCTTTCTTTTAGATGGGTACAATCTCCAATTTTGGGTTTTTTTTTTGTTTGTTTGTTTTTTTTTTGTTTTTGTTTTTGTTTTTTTATTCTGAGTCTTTAGCTACTAAAACACAGTGTGACTTTTTTGGTTTTGTTTCTATGTAATTTTAGAGATTTTTCTAGAAAAGTTGGACATGCTACCTTTGAGTTTTAAATATAACTTGAAATAGTTGCTATGCTGCCTGTAAACTTTCTATCCTGTTAGTGGATCTGTTTATTTCCTTTTTATAAGTTTCCTCATTTTTATGTATTTTATGAAGTTCTATTGCTTGAATGGACTTCTGCTTTTGGCTTTTCATTCATATAAAATGATCAGCTGGCACGTTTTATGATCAGTGTTGTAGATTATTTTTTCAATAGTTGCACTAACTTGCACGTACAGAGCAGTACTGAAAGAGGAACTAATTCAGTTGTTTCCTAGACTAGTTGTTCCAAGTAAGATCACTTTAACATGCAAAAAATTTCCTGTCTGAATTAACTCATTCAAATTTTAATACTCAGAAACTGCCCATCCTCTATGTGGGTACTACTACTGCCTTTTTTCTCTTTAATCTGTTTTTTTTTTCTTTTTTTTTCGTTTTTTTTTTTTTCCCCCACTGCCTTTGTGGTTTCTCTAATCTCCTATAAAATGTCTCTGTCACTGTCAACATTTTGGTATAATACTACCAACAGTGCCCCAAGAATATTCTCTTCCTACAGAGGGATTAAATTTAAATACTTCAATACTCTTATTTAACATTTTAAATAAGTTGATTTATAGTACAATTATTTCTTAACATTTTTGAACACTCCATCTATAGTAGTTGAATTTCTCCGGGATATTATTTACTGAGATTTTCTTACCTTCTGTCAATAATCCACAGTTTCAAAGTTTCAATTGCTTTAAATCTTTAAATCTTTCTTTAAATCAAGCTATTCAGAGTATTTTTCATAGTTTTATGTTGCTTAGAAAAACTTATGCATTCAGTCTTGTATTGAAACTGTTTTGAAATTTCTGTGATTGAGGTTTATTTTTAGCCCTGGTACCAGAAACACTTGAACATATCCTTCTATACTGCTTTTTTGAAAATATACAAAATCACATTTCTTCATGAACTAAGGAAAAATAGGAATATTTAAAAAACATCATGTTACCATCTAAATGTAAGGAATGGTTACTTGTAATATAAGAATATCTCTCATCTATTGATAATTAGAGTAAACCTAGCTAAATTATTTAGTGAAATACTGAAAATGGTCTATAAAGTTCTGGATGACAATGTGGATCACTTGATGTCAAATGAATATCTCCCCCATTTAATTTTTGTGTATCATGTCTTTTGTTGTTTTTTTGTTTTTTGTTTTTTTTTTTTAATTTCGCCCTCTTTTCACTCTTGGAAAGTAATTAATTGATCAAAACCAGACTCTTTTTAACCTATCTTTTACCTCACTTTTTCATTTTCATGCAGCAAAAAAAATTTGCTTTTATGTTACTGCTGTCAAAAAGTACCTACAATTAGTCTGTGGTTGAAATAATGATAGATAACCTGACTATGATTTTTAAAGAAAAAAAGTTGGAAGTGATTTTATTAAGAAATAAATTTGTTCTTTTTACACTTTAAAAGTGAGTGCTTTGCTGGGAATACAGCAGGTAAGACCTCTGGGGAGATTAAAAATTGTATTTTAAAGTATGATTCATCATTTAAGGTTATGTTTTCTGAATTGCTAAAATGGACAACAATTTATTTTCCTAATATGTTTAAAGACTTGGGCAAAATTGGTGCAAGTTCTAATTTTAATTCTACAGTTGTTTATTGCAGTACTGGACCTTGAACTGAACAACGTAGCACTCCTTTCAAATTTTTTAATTGTTATTTTTTAAAGGAACAGATGTTAGCAAGTCTGTTGTCAAAGCTGATGTTAGTTGTGAGTTTCCTGGAAAAGCATTTTAAAAGCTTTATATAGGTTGACATGAGAGGTGTCTTCCTTAAAGCCAAATGAAAATAAGCAACAGGCTATCTAATGAATCTTATGAGACTCAATTCTTGACAGTGGCACTTGAGCAGAAGCTGTAAGTGGCTGCTGGAAAGTTTGGGTTTTAATAAACTGGGAGAGAATGGACTTGAAGCTAGAGTTCAAACATGTAAGGGAGGAGAAACAATGATCAAAGAGAGAAATGGTAAACTTTAAGAACAACCCAGAAGGCACAAGGGTAGAATGACACCCCAGGAAAGTCCACTCAGATTCTCTATTTTGCGGTAGAGTAGTGAACTTCGACAACTCTAAAACTGATGTGCCATATGTAGACATACATACAAGGCATCAAATCACAAATATTTAAAATAATTTTACCCTAAAAATACACCATTAAGCTGCTGAAACATAGTTTATTGTACGGGTAGTCAAGACTGATGAATATAGAGGAGATTAAAGCAAAGTTTGGACTATTGCCCTAAATAATTGATATAGATTTTAGGGAAAGAGTAGACTCATTGTTTTCTACCTTTAAAAGACAATCCTATGCAATAAGTCCTGTACTACTGATAAAACCACACACTCCAGGAAAAAAATACTGTACTTATAAAAGGTGGACTAAAGAGTTTATCAAAACTTTACTATGGCTTTATGATTTTACTAAGAAGCTGTATTCAACTGAAATGACAGAGAAAACAAGTAATTTTTATTATTATTGAAATCAATTGACATCATATACCAAATGAGAAGAGTAACAACAGAGAAGACATGCTTTCTTCAAACACTGAAATATCACATCAGTGAGGACGTATTCTAGTCCTGCTGCAGGCTGACATGCCCATGATATGCTGAGAGCTGTAAATATTTGTTCCTTATTTAATGCATTATTTCTATTCCCATCTGTTGTAAGTGGCACTTTAGGGGAATGAGTTCTTGAAGGGGGCAGTTTTACTGCTTATAGTATGATGAAATCAGAATCACATTACACTTCATCTAAAATTGAGTTAAAAGATGTAAATATATGCTTTCATTTGTGCACATCTGGTCAATTTACATGTACTGTTACAGAAACTCTTCAATATGCTTATGATATAAATGACTATTAGGTCATTTGTATGACTACCACTTAATAAAAAGTTTTGACCTAATTTGGAGTAAAACATTAATTTACTAAAAATTATTATGTATTGTGTTCTTTCATTTGAGCAGTCCCCTGGAAAATAATTCATTAATTAACCATATTGCCTTTTTTTTTTCCTCATGCTTTAAATAAAGCAGTTAGCCTTAACCCTTACTCAGCAAAGCACAAATTATTTCATAAGAGTGCTGGGTGAATGTGTGTCTACTCATCTCCATTAAGCAGAGCGCTGTCATTCACAATCTGTTCACCACAGTTATAATTCATGTGTGTGCAGACAGTGCATTAGTATAAGACTTTTGCAGATTTGCTCTTAGAATTAAGTATTTTGTTCTTTAGTTTTAGGGTAGAAAAGCTGAAGTTGATACAATGTTATTGTTTGTGGATAGTTTTAGCGTCTACTTCCTCATGGCTTGGATTGATTCTTTCTCACAAATTTGCATGTTTATTTTTGTCTCTCAAATTTCCTTCTGTTTGCTTTCAGTGGAATCAAACAGTATTAGAGAGAAATGAAGAAATTTCAGATTATTTTTTTAGGTTCCCTAAAACGAGTGAAATGGTGAGAGGAAGCGAAAAAAATACACTGAACTAAAACTGTCCAAGTTTTTCTCAGTCAATTGGGACTAAAACCTTTCTTTGGTAGGGAACACAATGTTTTGTTTCTTGTGACACTTGAATTTTAAAACTTACTTAAAAAAGATTAATATTTAAATTACCATCTTAAACTAGGATTTAAAAAAAAAATAAGAAAATATTTAGCATTTCCCAAGGAAAATGTGTTAATTACATGACCAGCTTGAATTAGCAATATTTTTATTTTTTTTTCACAAGTAAAGTGATGCATCATGTTTGATCCTAATTCACAGGAAAAAAAAATCCAAACCCTAGTGAATCTCAAATTTCTGATGAATTTACTATCCTCTTGGCTTTGCTTCTGAGAACTATTGCACAAGAAAGCAGAAGTTTTAAATGGACTATTATATTTAAGAAAATTTCTAACTCTTTACCACATCAACTACCCTGAAATTGTATATTTATGACACTGATACTAGCAAGCATAGTTTGTCTCTGATGTTTTCTAAAGATTAGAAATTAATTACAGTCCTTTAAATCAGACAACCAACCAACTGTAGAGAGAAATGTTTCTGAGGAGGTGCTCAATGGTATTAACATTCATGTGAGAGGCAATGACAGCTGACTTCAAGACAGATCTGCTGCTTGCTAAGACCTTCAGTAACACTGATAGACACTACTGTGGGAGTGGACTTACAGTATAAGTTTTCACTGTATTATAAAATGGATTCCCTGTCTTTTTTCCCTGAATCACCTTTCTTCTTCCCAAAACCCCTTGGGAGAACCCGTATCTCCCTAACTTAGTATGCAAGAATTCGTCCTTGGAAGGCTATGTGAAATCCCCCCATTGGCCCTTAGTTAACCCTTTCCCCATTGGTTGTAAAATCCTTAAATCCCCTGGAACATGTGAAAAAACGCTCTCTCTGCTTCTCCTCCCTGGTGGTCTCTGTGTGCCCCCTTCCTGGGACATCTCAGGGACCGCATGGAGGAGGGGGGACGAGGGGGAGCGTTCCCCTCAACTGTCGCACACTACCACTACTCTGGGGTGACAGATTTGAGAAGGGAAAAAGTTACTGCACAGGAGCAATAGCAGCTAGATAAGAGAAGCATGAGAATACATGAGAGGAATGACTCTGTACACACTGAGGTCAGTGCAGAAGGAGGGGGAGAAGGTGCTCCAGGTGCAGAAGCAGACTCCCCAGCAGCCTGTGGTGAAGATTTAGGTGAGATATTAGGAAGAAGTTACTGAAGGACTGCACCCTGTGAAAGGGACACATGACTTCTGTAGCAGTTCACGAAGAACTCAGCCCATGGGAAGGACTCATGCTGAACAACCCCAGCTCTCGCAGCCTGTCTTCATAGGAGAGATGTTCCAGCCCTCTGATCATCTTTATAGTCCTCCTCTGGACTCAGTTTAGCAGGCCTGTGTCCTTATGTTGGGGACCCCAGAGCTGGATGCAGTACTTAAGATGGGGTCTCACAACAGTGAGGGGAAGAATCACCTCCCTCTATCTGTTGGTCACATTTCGTTTGATGTAGCCCAGAACATAATTGGCTTTCTGGCCTGCAAGTGCACATTGCTGGATCATGTCAAGCTTCTCATCAGTCAGCACACCCAAGTCTTTCTCCTCAAGGCTCCTCTCCCTCTGTTCTCTACCCAGCTTGAATTTGTGCTTGGAAAGAAAAAGCTTGGACACTGTAACTTTTATTTAGCTAAGCTGTATATGTGGCTGAAATGGATGGAAAAGCAGTAATAGTAGGTTGCCTCTGATCTGCTCTGTGGTGAATAAAAGGTGTGACTTAAACCTGATGTATCAAAAAAAGATAGTCTAGTATCTGGAAGCATATGGAAAAGGGAAGTCCTTGAAATTTCCTACTTCAGGAAACATTCCATATGAAAAATAGTTAGGATATATGCAATTCTTATTACTGGAAGATAAAACACTTTTAGATCAATGTATGATTTTTTGTGTAATGCATCCTTAATTAACAGATGTGAACTGTATTTTGCCTACTGGTATTCTATAACCAGCACTGGAAATTTCCAATAAACTTGCCTTTATACTACATAACAAATGTATTTGTAAACATACAGTTTATAAATCTGTAGATTAGGATTTGTGGTTAAATTGCTCTGTTTGTAAAAAAAACCCACATTTCTAGTGAGAGCTAATTTAATAAATAATCAAAGGTGACTATTGCCATTCTTGTATGTTTAAACTTGAACCATTTAATTGGGTTATTTGTATGAAAAGAGGACCACAGAATAGAAAAAAAAGTGATGGATGTAATTCAGACATGTCTAGAAATCCTTTTACCTGTCAAAATGAAGAACAAGCAGGATAAAATAGAACACAGCAAACTTCAGATTCAGGCTGTAGCTCACTTATAGGAATATACAGAACCTAAAGAAATTACTGTGAGAGGCAAGTCAGGAATTTCCAAGTAGTATTTCTACTCCTTGCAATGTCTTCAATAGTATTTTCTGTACAAATACTGCCTGGGAACACTAGTTAAATGTTCATAATACATTTTTGAAGAGAGCAAATGTTATTAATCCTGCTGAGGCTCAGTTATCACAAGGGGTGTGGATTCTAAAAATCATTTTGAAAAGTCAGGTCCTCTGGTACATCTCATCTAGCTATGCCTATTTTAAAGACGTGATCTTAAGTCTACCTCATGTTTGCAAAATGATGCATATGAAAAGTGTCAAGTTCAGTCAACAACAGAAGTGGGACTAAAACTCCAGCATCAGATGTCAATCCTATTCTGTATGTATTGTCACTGTTATCATCTCTTCATTGTACATCACCTTCTTTTGGCCACAAGATTTTGAGGGAATTTTAGATTAATTTCTATACTATTGCAGATGATGCCTTTTTTTTTTTTTTCTGATAACTTAAGGGAAATACATAAAATTATTCCCACAACTAGATCTGAGTATGTCTGTATGGTTTCTATTCTGGTGAAGTGTTGGTGTGATGTTAAAAAAGGTTCAAAGGGTCTATTTGAAGGAATTATAAAACAACTAGAGGCTGTGACTTTTTGTAGATTTATACATTAATGACTCTTGTAAAATACAAACTGGTGGCTGAGCTTTAGCTGCTGTAACTATTGTCTGCACACAAATACAATGATGTACAAATAAGCTGGTTATGCTGCATTTTAAAACTGACAGATTGTTTCACGCAATGTTTTCTTCCCAAGACAGTAGGTTTTGACATCTGCCTGATATCCCTTACCTTAACAGTGTGTCTTAAACACAAGACCATTCTCATTTAATTTGATGATTTTTATTAAATTGTATGCAATCAAGAATAAACTGATACTTGCCACTGTCAAATTCAAAATCAGAAAATAGTTGTATTTCATGTTTTAAAATATAAAAATAACCTAAATAATCTCCATCCCCTAAAAAATGAATTTTTTAGGACTCTACAAACAGAGTTTACATGTCCTTGTTTTTTATGCAAAAGTCAATGAAAATGTTTCACTGGGAGGATGATCATGCCTGGAGTGAAACTGAATCCATTAAATGCTTTATTATAAAAAAAGGAGAATGCAAACCCTTCCTTTACAGTATAGAAATGCTGTAAAAGTAATTTCAAGTATCATGACAAAAATTCCTTTTATCGTCTCAGTGTCAGTATACAATGAATGTGCTGTTTGACTATGGAAGTAGAGTGTCGCTTCTTTAAGTCCTATGCAATTATACTGTGTCCCAAAAGACTAGCTCACTAGCTCATGGATCTCTTATGTGGAAAAGTTTGAGGTATAGACTAAACGCTTAACACTATCTTAATGACTTTAGACTAATCCAAGTCACATATTTAGGCATTTAGGAAGGTCAAGGTATGCAGATCGCATAAAAAAGCTCTGAAGAACCTATTTTCCAGAACTGCTTCAACTTGAACAGTCTAAAATGAATATGTCTTCAATATGAACTACTTGCCTAAATTTGTATGACTGCAAATTTTCAGAAACACATCTAAACATAGCCAAAATTATCTGATATTGTGATATGAATGGAAAGTATGTCAAAAGAATTGAATTGCACTCTACTTGTCTTAATCTGGGAAAGTAGATTAGCAACTCCAACCATTTTTGTTCAATGAAAAGAAGCACAAAACATAAAATTCTGGTTGAAATATTTTCCCAAAAGGAAGAGAGCTTATTTCACAAGATTTAATATATGATTTCTTTCTTTTCCCCTTGAAGGAATATTCCTGTCATCAGGCTATAGATACATTCTTTTTCCCTCAGTCTGAATACAGATCACTTAAAAACCTAAGTTTAGAGATGTTTCTATGCCAGAAGCCACGTTGTCAACATGAACACAGACTTCAAACCCCTTAGTTCTTTCCTCAAAGTAGAGCCTAAAAGCATGGTAATTCTGTTTTAAAGAGGAGGTGGAAATGCAACCTGATTCTTTACTCCAAAGTAATAATATGTGCTGAGGAGGTGGAATAACTAGATTTAGTAATTTTCACCAAGACCATTTCTACTTTGCTGTATGATATCCTAAAAGTCAAACATTGAGTTTTACTGGAGATACAATGACAACAGAGGTCAATCTCTATTTTTGCTTTATAAAGCTTTGGCTCAGGTATTTACAAATTACAGGTTCAGATAAAGCAAATTTAGACGTTATTGGGGAGGAAAAAAGGAGCACAACATTTGCATATTTGCTTCCAGGTCTTTCAGGGAACTTTTCAAATTCAGTGACTAAAACTCCTAAATTATATATGAAAGAGAGTTAGATTTCAGCTGCTTGCATTCAGGAAAGAGTGATGTAAGTATCAGTCTAGGGCATTCATGATTCTTCACTTGAGTGGTCCAAGATTAAGAACATGTTCTTCTGCTGTCTGTTCTAGAGCTTCATTTTTTAATGTTATGGAACCAATAGGCAGGGAGAAATCAAACACATTACACACTCCAAATAGACTGCAGCATATTAAAACTATACAGATTTTGTAAAGCAAAACAAAACATAAAATACACTTGTATAGAATTTGCAAATCACCATAGACATAATTGAAAACTGTCCTGTATTTTACTGTCTTCATTTACTGCACAATGATTAATAGAATACAGAATAAATTACTATTAGCAGAAAACCATCATGGCTTATATGTATAGTCTCAATATCACAACCTTCCTCTCCAATAAATCATTGTTTTGAGAAATGTGTGGAGATTCTAAAAATAAGGGGATGAATCTAAGAATAAAACACTTCTATTGAAAACAGTTTTCTGCTGAAGTCCATTAAACTACCTAGTAGATTCTTTTGGGAAACTGTAAGAACCTGAGTATTTTTCTTCCTTTGAAATTAAAATGGCTGAAACAGTTGAAACACATCTTTTGTAGTAGCTCTAGCAGACCATATGAACAGTAAACTTGGTGGGACTCTTTTAGTTTCAACTTCTGTTACTATAAAATATTTTCTTTCTGGCAGTTAACAGCAATGCTCTAGTACAAATAAAGTTTGGCTCATACCTAAACAGCTTATGTATATGTAGGCTGTTAAGTCAGAAAAGGCAGGGAAAACTGGGGGAAAAGTATCAAAGAAGAGTGGGAAGAAATGCAGTGAGTATTTTTATAACAAATGGTTGTGTTTTACCATGCTGTTTACATAAATGTATATTTAACCTTTAAAGTTAGAAATAGTGTAATTTTCTTGGTGTCATGAAGAGTTTTTCTTTGAAAGCCTTGGAAAGTAACAGCACTGTGCAACTGAAGAACAGATACTTTAAAAAGTGTAGTCCATTTTGCTAAAATATTTAGAGCAGCTGATGGTGATTTTGAAGCATAAATATAATTATTAACTGACTTATATTTGGCATTCCATTCAGTCCCTACACAGATATGGTAGTTTGAGAACTCAGTCATTGCTCATCTATTGTAGACCTTGATTCTCAGTAAATCCACATCAGCCTTAAGAAGCTGACAGATTCTTCTTCACTGTAGGATTCTCCTCTTAATAAGTTGCTGTCTTTAGATCTTACTCTTGACCAGAGCATAAAATCCTCATCACCAAGAACTGAGGAGTAGTGTCTTCCCAGCATTAAACTTAGCTATTGTTCTTGAGTGGATTTTTCTCACTAATACTTTTTCCCTGCCTCTTTTCTGCTTAGCTTCTCTATAATTAGGAAAAAAACCCAAAAAAACAAAACTGTATTGCTATTCACTCAGGCAAGGTAATGCCTCACATATAATTTTGAGATGCATATTACTTAAGGCAAAATGAACATATCTATCCTACACAAAAATTTGAAAAATACATTTTATAATCTAACACAGACCTCTAAAACAATCTAGTTTGACAAAGAAATTCAAAATATTCCACAAAGAATTAATTTTTCCTATTATAAATGACATTTTACTGAAATGAAGTATTTACCGGAAATAGTATCATAGTCCATAATGATATATTTACACTTTTTTCTCATATTTTCTTACAGAAGTTTTAATTTTTGAATTTGTAATGGCTTTTCATTTAAAATATTTAAATTCCATCATACCGATCAACACATATACAAATATTATGATCATGTTTTAAATAAAGTTTTCATAAATATCCTCAATTTATTACCAAATAATTTAGCCACTTCCTCTTTTCATTAACGAAATGGAATTGCAATCATGATGTTTTCTAAAAAGTGAAGAATTTGATGCATGCATAAGTTTAGCCATCAGTACTGTAAGTAATCAAACACGTAGGAACCAATTATGAATACCCTGAAAGCATTTATACCAAACTACAGTAAGATAAGACTGTTGCAGTTTGCTCAAATGTTTAGATTGCCTATATTTGCAGTAGCTGAAATATTCTCTGAAACTATTTAGTTTTTCTTCTGACATTTGAATAATGTATCTGAGAAACAATTATTTTTACATATAAATTCCCTAGACTTGATCTTATTTAGGGGCAGTCATTCCACCATTGAAAAATAAAAAAAAAAATATGAGAACTGCAAAGAAAAGCTTCCACTCTCCTCTTTGAGAAAAGCCCTTTCCTGAGTTATCAGTTTTGTAAAATTGCATCTGCAGTACTGCAATAAAATATTACCTCCTTTAAAACATTTCCGTAACAGATAATCACTAAATGCAGGCAAGCCATGCAGATTCACCTGATGCTTCTGTATAATTGACCTTTTGGTCAATTAATCCAAAACCAGATTGTTTATTTTATCATAACAGAAATACTGAGTTTCAGCTGTAAAGTGAGTTTTAATACAATGTACTCTGAAAGACTTGTGTAATTTTCAGTGTTAGTAGTTTATATTGAATCTATTTTCATTTGATGTCTTGTGCTATAGCAGCTGTCCAGTGCACCAGGCAGACACCCAGGATGATAGCTGAACCCAGGAGGTCATTGGCAGAGGACTGCATTTGGTAAATATGCTGGAGCACAGTTTTCTCAATTATAGTTAGGCTAAGATCCTTAATGTCAGCTTTACTATGGATGCAAGATAAGAAATTATGTCTCCTCTGACACAAAGTCTGAGGGGTAAGAAATGTTGGTGAGCAATCCAAGATAAAGTAGGCTGATACAAGGGGAGTTCATCCACATCTTGTTAATAATCTATACAAGCAGAGAGACTTTATTATAGATTAGTACTTTGCATCATAATGGCTTTTGATGTTAAATTTTGAGTTTAAAACTCACATGAATATATGTGGGAGGTTTGTTTTTTTTGTTTTGTTTTTGTTTGGGTTTTTGTTGTTGTTGTTGTTGTTGTTGTTGGGTTTTTTTTCTTTTTTTTCAGAGACATGTCCACAAGTATATTTTAGTCTCTTAAGTAGAAGGAGATTTTGATGATCATTTTGTCATCCAGAGAAGGTCACCACCAGTCTTTTTTGGTGACTTGGGGCTGAGGAATTTGAGATAAGGATGATAATTTGGAGAGGTAATGGCCAAAACGTGGACTAAACAGAGCTAGAGAATAAAGAGCAGAATGATAATGGAAATTTCAGTTTTCTTATTGTGGTGATAGGATAAGGGGTGGACTCTGTAAATTGTCCACTTTCATTGTGTTGTGGTTATGTTAGTTTGATTTTGATGTGGCAAATTCTTTCTTTTGATGTGAATGACATTTCTGAAATTTAAGAAGACTGTGTGATGAATGTGTATTTTCATGATAATTCTTAAATATGTGATTCATAGAGGAGAGGGTGGAATGTATTTGGTTTCCATGGCAGGGTTTTAGATATAGGGAGCAATGTGAGAAGCTGCCAGAAGTTTCCCCCCTGTCTGACAGAACCAATGCCAGCTGGCTCCAAGATGGACTCACTACTGGCCAAGGTCGAGCCATCAGTGATGGTAGTACCTCTGGGCTAAACATAAAAAGGGAGAAAAAAGTCTCCCACACAAATGCAGAGAGAAGAGTGAGAATATGTGAGAGAAATAATTCTGACAACTCTGCAGAGACCAAGGTCAATTAAGAGGGATGGGAAGGGGATGGTTGAGGCATCAGTGCAGAGATTCCCCCAGCAGCCCATGGTGAAGACCATAGAGAGGCAGGCTGTCCCCCTGTAGCCTATGAAAGTCCACAGTGGAGCAAATGTCTACCTGCAGTCTGTGGAGGTCAGTACCTGTGGCCCTGTGAAGAGAGAAGCCCTTGCTGGAGCAGGTTTGATGACAGGACTTGTGATCCCATGAGAGACACATGTTGGAGCAGTCTATTCCTGAAAAACTGCACCCCATGGAAGAGATTCAGTCTAGAGGAAATCTGATTTTTTTTTAATCTCCAAGACATTTAAAGGCCTAAATATGATATAGAATTTCCAGAGGATTCTCCTGAATGTAAATCCAGATATCATCAGCCTGTTAAATATGTGTGAGTATTCTAGAAGGACCTTTCTAGAACCACCTTAATGGATATTCTAGATGGACCTTTTCTTGTCTTTTGGTAACTGCTCAAGAATAAATTAAAATACTGAAGCTCTGAAATGCAACAGCTTAGCTGAGAAAAGAAATGATTACTGCTCTATTCCTGCAATGAGCTGACAGTTCACTGCAAACTGCTGTGAAACTTCCATTTTCAGAGATATTAAGAAAATTCAGGTGCAGCTCCAGATGAGTTCATTGGCAGCTTGCTCAATCAGAAACAAATTAATCAAGTCTATTTTATTAATTGAAGTAACTGTAAATACGTAGAAAACAGAATTTCTATGTCCTCATAATATCTAATAATTATTTTGCTCTATTCCATCAATTTTTAAACCAATATTCATATTAGAAAAATGTGGCACTTAGAGACTTTTCTATTCCTGTTGACAGCAACCATAAAACTAATGGTGCTTTAGTACAAACTAGAAATATATAAGTTTAGAAATAAGTTTCTTTCACAGACCTAAGATAACTTCCTATACTTATTTTCATGCAGTGAACCAACCAACTTGCATATGTACAGAGAATAAAACATGTTTAGGAAGAGTGCTCAGAGTACACCCCCACTCCCGTTGTACATCACCATGATACCAGGAAGATACCCTGACACACACCAGAAATCTTCCTGATTGTTTTCATCCTGCTATGTTTTAACTTCGACAGATGTCAGAGCCTATAGTCCTTCCTGAGAACAAAGACTCCCCATTCAAACAATTCCTTTCACCTTCCTGCCTGTTTTCTCAGCTCTGATTACTCTTTCTATCTCTAGGCATTAAGCTCCTTGTTTACTGTTACCTTAAAGAGTCCTAAAATTATTTCATAAAAATACCTAGACTTCCTATTTTCACTTTTGCACTGAATTTTACTTCAATCGATCCTGCTTACGAAATGCAGGTACTAATTCTGTGATCAATGTTTTCACTTTGTAACCGGTTTGAGAGGTCATGTAGGAATTAATGGAAAGAGATATCAATCCATCTATGCTTTTGTAGGCTCTCTGAGTCTAGCTGCAAAGAAACATAATTTTCTTCCTTACTTGTAAAAGCTTCCTACTGCCCATCCTAGTGCTACCCATTCCCTAACAAGGCGGGAAAATTAAACTGGTGTGGAGGGGCTTCCTGACGTCAATTTGGTTGCTTCTCCTTCTGCTATGCAGCTCTGCTGAAAAAGGAGAAGCTCAGACCTGATCCTTCCTTGCTAATGCTCCTGTCAGTTTTCTTCAGAGACGACTTACGAAGCTTAATCAGCCAGTCACTATAGTAGGATACTATTGAGTTAGGTGACTATAGGGTTTGACAGAAGGCTGTGCGTGTATTACAGTCGTGGCAATGCTTGTAACTGAGGTTTGCAAGCAGACCACAGGCTAAAGAAAAGTCCTTTTCCCTGAGAACAGTGAGAAAAGTTTTCCATTTTTGAATTTTTAAAACCCTGTTTCAGACAAAAAGGAAAAAAAATTCCTCTGTCAGAATAGTAAAACAAGCAAATTTGGAGGGGAGGAAACACTTCAAAATGAGAGTTAAGAGTTCAACCTAGATGCGTCCCATTTTCTAAAAAAAAAAAAAAGAGAGTGTTTTTTCAAATTATACAGATACCCAGTAAAACTTACCCAGTAGTACCTATGCATTCTTACCCATCCATGCACATACTTGTACAATAATGGTAAAGGAAAAGAGTTTTTCTGCATTGAATTAGTATCTTGATCTCCCTGTCACAATATGTATGCCTTTTACTTTCAAAATTTGTTCCTCTTCCTGATACTGCTCTGCTTTAAATGGTATTTTAAAAAGAGAGCTCGCTAAAAAATCAGTATGATCCTCGTGTGCTACTGACCCATGCTTTTAGTAATATTGTTGTATACTATTGCTGTTAAGTCTATATATCCACTGTTTTCAAATATAAATATCATGTGCTAACTACAGTATTATAGCTAGTTATATTCTTTTAACTGTGAACATTATGTGATGAAAAATAATCTGGTGAGAAATAAATTTAAGGGCATGCCTTGCTGGACAGGTGGAAATTAATTAGGAACTTTAAAGCAGTCAAATTTTTAAAATTGTCTGGATGATGGGTTTTTTTGGTGACTTTTGCTGAAATGCGTGTCTAGTCATGTAATTACTTGAGAACCTGGAGTGAACTGAAGAAAAGTGTTCAGAATTGATATATCTCTTGCAAACTCTGCTCCTGGGCAGAACAAATTCACTGGAGATGAGAAACCTCAGAGTTGATCATTGAGGCCAATTAAATGAATTACTGCAGAAGAGTAGAAGATAATTCATGAGTGACATCTAATCCATTCTAATTTAATTGCACAAAAACTTAATGTGAAACTACAGTTTCAATGTCTATAGTGTATTTTGTGATGTGAGTATCACACTTTTAGAAAACATTTTCTGAGATCTGTAGTCAGTTTAGTGTTTTGTTATAGATGTATAATACATTGTTCTCTATTAGAGATGTTGTTAGAGAAGTCCCACAGAGATAAATGTCATTGTGTCGTCTTTGTATTTTTTACAGGGAGACAAAGGGTCTCTCTGACCTGCAGACACAAATTGCAATTTATTATGAGAGCATTCTTTTCCTGCAGATAACCCTGATTGCTTTCATCCTGCTATGTAGTTAGCTTTAGTCAGTTTAAGAGATTATGTCACATACAGAGAAAAAATTGTTTATATTTTAATTCCTTTCATTGAAATATTTTGCAACAAGCCAGACCTTGTGAAAAAAAAAAAGGCAACAATGAAAGTTGAAGCTGCAGAAGGGACAGAATAAAAGTCTATACAGATCTTCTACCTTGTTATAAGCTAAAGTGTGGTTTGGTTTGTGCATGTCTGCTTCGTTAAGTGAGACATAAGGTACTACTTATGCTGACATGCCAGTTACTTGACCTAGATAGCAAGTAAGAGCAGGAAAAGAACATTTTTGTCAAATGATTCTTTACTTTTGCTTTCATCATTGTAAATGGCTAAGTAGTCTTTGACTTTTTCTACTATCACAGTGCCTTAAAAAAAGACAGCATGTGCTGTGTTGTAGAGGAAGGAAAATATAATGCAGTTAATATAGGCACAGTAAGGTTCTCCTATCTCTTATGCTGCCCCTTGTTCAGCATAAGACTACATTTTTTTCTATCTTTGTTCAATATGGCCCTTTTTATATTATGGGTAGGTATACATTAATCCTGAATGACAAGAAATCTATAACTAATGTGTCTCAGGTGAATGTCACCACTGAGGTCTCAGTCATTTTCTCCTTTATGAATCTTCATGAACTACTTAATATGTCTGCCTTAATATCTTCCAAAACATTCATAGAATCATAGAATGGTTTGGGTTAGAAGGGACCTTGGAGATCATTTAGTTTCAGCCCTGCTGCCGTGGGCAGGGACAGCTTCCACTAGAACAAGTTGCTCAAAGTCCCATCCAACCTGGCCCTGAACACTTCCAGGGATTGGGCATCCACAACTTCTTTGGCAACTGTAGAAACCTGGACAGTAAGGAGTTAATGTGCTGCTATGCCTCAAACACGGGTGGCCATTCCAGCATGTAAGTTACAAAAAGATGTGTCTGGAAAGGGGAGGTAGGGCAGAACTTTTCTGAAAGAAACTTCCCTGCTCTGGTCCATAGACACTGCACAACACAGAAAAACAGAAATGCAGGAATGGGATGAAGGACCAGGCAAGACTAGTAGAGGGGATCAAGACCACTAAAAGATCCTCAAAGCTCTCCAACCTATTTCCAGAAAGTTCCAAAATAACAGACTGTGCATGCTAAATTATGTCGTACATACTCATGCTGTACATGAAGTGTACCTAAGCCCAGGGTGGAGAAAAATTGCCTATTGAAAGGTACGCCCACAAAACCCAGGTGGCATGCCCCAAGGACCCTGCACACCCTGTCAGCTGCTGAGGCTGGACCCATGACTGGTGATCTTTTTTCCTCTCAGTCTCTTCTTCTTCCATCTTTCCTTTCATCCTTTTATTTCTCTTATTATTAGAAAGTAGGGGCAAAATATATACCAATTTCCATGCCAAGTGTGTAGTTTTCTAATAAAACTTTGTGAACACTTTTTTTTTTTTTTTGCCTGTTTTGGCTTTTGCTGTTCTTTTTCAACCATGGGTATCTATGAACCTTGGGTGGTCCCTTCCATATAGAAGTGGCTGACCCTCTTTCATTTCATTTCATTATTTCATTTCATTTCATTTCATTTCATTTCATTTCATTTCATTTCATTTCATTTTCTCCTATCACTACATGCCATTGTCAAAAGTCCCTCTCCAGCTTTCTTGGAGGCCCCATTTAGGTACTTGAAGGCTGCCATAAGGTCTCTTTGGAGCCTTTTCTTCTTCAGGCTAGACAACTCTCTCAGCCCGTCTTCATAGGAGAGGTGCTCCAGCGCTCTCATCAGCTTCATGGCCCTCCTCTGGACTTGCTCCCCAAAACTATCTTACATCTTGTCCATATTGTTAAATCTAGATGCTATATCTCTGGATTACGGTTATGTTTAACTGTGACCTTATCTACAGACAAAAAGTACACTGATCTAAACACTCTTACAGAAGTGAAATATTTTCCCATACCTTGCACAAAATCTTGGAGAGACTTCCATCAATAAAGTTCCTTATATAATTATTTAATATCACTATTTTCCCTCCCGCTGAATACACTTTGTATAGTGATAGGTCATGAATATCTCAGGGTACTGAGAAAATATATTAAAAAAAAAATTATTTTCAATTTAAATTGGAATTACAGATATAAATGCTTTCCTTTCACTTAGTTTGTGAACCATACTACAAAAGTAATAAAGAATAATATCCTTAAAATCCTACTTAAACAGTTTTACTGTGTGAGGATCTCATCACATTAAAGCTGCTTGGCAATGTTTTATTTTGTCTTCAAATATAATTTATGACTTTACCATACAGAAAAAAAATGCCATGGTCATCCGTGCAAAGTTGTTTTGTTCAGAACAGATCCTTGTGCCCTGCTGACTGTGCCTAAAGATTGGGAATAGTAGAGATATGTGATTTGTTTTAAACAATTTTTTTTAAAGGTAGAAATGCCTTTGTACTAACATGAAATTGGCTGACACTGGCTGTATTTCCATTCATTCTAGATTATGTCTAAGTGTTCCATGGGGAAAAGTATAAAAAGAACAATTTTATACATCAAAAAGAAATTAAAATATCTGTAAATGAAAAAGGGATATATATTTAAAATAGTTACTTACATCAATTGACCTTTTGGTTCACTGGGCTGTATGAAAGTAAGTGTATGCACTAACTCAGGCTCTTGGAATAGACTTTTATTATTTAACTGCATGCACATTAGCAGATGCATGATTAGTGAGGAAGTCCACATCATTGATTAGATTGGCCAGCCTGTGATTCAGCTAATCCAGGTTCATATTGTTTGCTGTGTGATAGGTTTTAAAGGCAATAGCCTCTTAAAAATACAGATAGAACATGAATGTGATTTTTGAAATCATCACAGCATTTAAGTACCATTGAAATCAATAAATATCAGTAGCAAGATCCAAAAATGCACTTAGGCATCTGAAGTACAAGATAGGCATCTGAGACCCAGAGGGCGATTTAAAAGCATTTAGGTACAAAGAGTCAGAAAGTATGTTAAGTTTGCACCTGTTTTGCTGCAGTGAAGGCCTCAGAGTTACTGCTGCTACTTTGGCAAAATGGTGCATTGAGGGGTGCCTTCATTCCCCATGGTAAAACTAGACTGCTTTACAGCTGGGGTGGGTGTCCTGTGGGGGGAGACAGGGGAACAAGTATATATGAAATGTAATATTTAGACTGTTTTGAAAAGGGTCAAAATATGGTTTCTCATTTTGAAACTATTTCTGCTTTTATCCAACATTCCATCCAAAATCTGGATTAGTGTCCAGGTAACAGTGCGGCCTTGTATCCTCTTGCACAATAGCCTACTGACTAGAATATGCTCCTGCAGACTAACAGGGCTGACTTGAAAAATAAAGCCAGAGTTGCTGACTTACGGGACTGTGGAAAAAGTGGGTATAAGTGCTCTCCTCCTATCCTGCTTCCTGTCTTCACACAAACAAAAAATACCAAAGAAAATGAGACAGCAATTCAGTTGCCTCTAACCAAATAGGCACTTCAAGCTTATGTACTCTCAGTTCATTGTGCTTGCTTTAGCCACAGCCAGCTTTCAAAACCTTTCTACACAAGACATTTGCTCCTGTAAAACACTTTGTCCTATTTTACATTTTTGTGTACCTAGACATTTGTAAGAGATTTACTTTTTTCTGCAGCTGAGCTTTTCTATTTGTTTGATAGTTCCCAACATTTCTTGGGTATTTTGAGGATGGTAACATTAATGATTGTAAGGTGATTACATTTTTCTGTAACAAGAACAATATAAATACCACATATAAATTCCTAGTATTACATTTCAAGAGAAGACAAGCCCATTCCAGATAATTGCAACACAGATAATCTGGGTCATCACAGGTATAACTCCTGAAGTGAGCAGTAATTTATCATTTTGTCATGAAAGTTTCTGGCCCTTGTCTACACTTGGGCTTACTATGTCCTTTAATGAATTATGAATTAATGAATTTGTTTCTAACATATATATCCTTACAGAGTAAGAAAAGAAAGCCTGGTCCTTCAGCATGGAAGAGCAAACTGGCAAAACATTTGCCTTTAAAAGTAAAGAAAAAATCAGTCACATGAAAATTCTTCTACATATTTAAAAGAAAGGACTGTACAAAATCGAAAGATAAATTATTTGGAGAAATAAATGCTACATTAATACTAAGAATCTGAAAGGAATTAAAGTTTGCTGATATCCTTAGCCCTTAGCATTATTTAGAGTTCTGCTTAATACATCTCTATAAATATATATATTTAAAAAATCCAGGTAGGAGTGGCAGTGATGATGAAATTTACAAAATGTCTTCCAGCCAAAGATGTAGATTAGGATGGTTTGGCTTGGTTTGGTATAGCGGAGAGATAAATGAGAACAAATGGTATGGAGACGTTCAATAAAGAGTTTGGCATTTTTCATTATGCTGAAACTAGTGGTAGTCTAAATTAGAAAGATTAAAATCAATACAAGGGAGTAACCTATAACATCAAGATTAAAAAATCTCCAAAAAAAATGTACTATGTTCTCATACAGAGAACTCACAGACTATCTGTAAACTCTTTCCTCACTTTCCTTTTTCTGTCTTTTCTGTCAGATCTTGTGAGTTTAATACCCAAAAGAGTGACAGAAGGGATGTTTATTCCTTGTCTTCCCCTTAAAAGCTCTACTGTATCCCCTTAAAAACTCTCTGCAGGCAGAGAGTTTCTGTAGCTCATTGTCAGGATTGTTTTTCTTTGAAAATGAAGCAAATTAGATAATAAAATATGTAAAATATAAATTCTTATATAGTGTTCCATTAAATTTTTGTAGATGGATATTTGTGTGTGTACACATACTATACTGCATTATATAGGGAGAGTATATATATGACATGTACACAAGCTTTCAAAAAGAATATGGCGGAATATTGGCTGTTAAAGAAAAAAGCTAGATATCATTTCTAGCTTTGGAAGCTATTAATCTACTGACTGGCAGAGGCTAGGAAAGGATGCCAGGGAAAGGTCACCCTATACTGCTCCTCCTTATCCTTCTTTCTCTAAAAATCATGTCCTAGCCACTGTCAAAACAGGGCTATGGAATTCTAGATTCTCAGTTTTACTTAATACTAAGAGAACACTTTTATAAGATTAAACAATGTATTTTTAGGCTTAAGATCATGCTGAGTCCCAAGTCCAAAAAGAGTCTGGTATCCTTGGATATTTTTTGATGGTTTAGGTAATATATCAGTAACGGTATATAGAAGTGGATGGACCTTCAGATCTCATCCAGAACAACTTCTGGTGTCTCTATTAGACTAAATAACATTCCTGCAGTCAAATTTAAGGTAAGAAATTTTCTTCTGTTTGAGAAACCAAAAAAATAAAGTCCTTCTGAAGGATGGAAATCAAAAAAAAACTTCATCGGAATACAGACTTCTAGGCTTCACCTTCAGAGAACTAAGAAAAATAAATGAAGAGGTCTAGATGTGGCACATGGGGACCAAGCTAAATGATTCTATAATTCTATATTGTGATTTGAGTTGCTAACTCTCAATTATGAATCAAATCAGTAAAAGACTAAGTATCACCCCTGTATTTTCACAGAATATGCTGAGTTGGAAGGGACCCATGAGGACCACGGAGTCCGACTCTTAGCTCTGCAAAGAACCATCCCCAAGAGTCACAAAACTGATAGAATAAAATACATTAGACTAAAATTCTCAGAGCAAACCGTGGTTTAATTTTTTGAAAAAAATAAAATCCTGAATATAACAACTTATGTTCATAAGAGGGGAAAGGAAAACAGATTTACTACAGATTGAAAACAGATTTTAGCTCCCTGTTTTTTCCAATTTATGTTTTCAGGGAAAAGAAGATAGTTTAAAATATCTGATATAGTTTAAAGCAGAGCTTTACATTGAAAAAATGTGCATGTGTATTTTAAATAAACTCTAGTTTGATGTCTTTGAAATTCTCAACATTATGATAATAACTGTTTAACTTAGGAATAAGTAGTAAAAGTTAAACAGACAAAACCCATTTGATATCTGTTTTATCTGAGACAGAAAAGAAAAAGATAAGTCAACCTAAGTGACAGAACTCCTATTATGTGAAATGTGTCTAAAAGAACTGTATCTATGTGAGAAACATCTACATTGACTGGCAAATAGTTCTCAAAAAGAAATGCAGGGTTACCCAGAAAAGATCACATAAATAAGCAAATTTGAAGAACCAATATCAAAAATATTTGTTTAGAAACTCTGGAGAAAAATATAACAGCCTCACATTTGCTTAGCAAAAGGTCATCATTCTGCATTATGTATAAATGCAATCACTTTGAAATGGAATGAAGAACTGATCTAAAAGCCAAGTATACTATTGATCTTTCAGTGACAAAACAATTTTTCTCATCAGAGCAAATTTTCTCTGGATGTAGAAAATCTACATCTGTTAATGATGCAAAAACCCCAAAGCACTTCTTGGGCAAGCTTAAGATTTGCTGATTTTTCATAAGCTCACTTATATTGTAAGACTAAAGCTCAAGTAAATACTGTATGAAAAATGCCATGGACATTTGAAACATCTTTTCCTACAGTGTATGAAAAAAAACATCTAAGAGCAGTTTCAGAGTCAGCATACATCAGTATGGTCATCCAGTTCAGTGGCTCTCAGCATAAATTTTAAGCTGAAAAATAGCTCACTCCAGCCTTAATTGACCCTAAAGCATATTGTTACCCAGTGACTACTAGGTTGGTTGGATCTTTGCTACATAGTTCTGATTGATAAAAATCATTTATGAGCCTAGCTCTGTAAGTATCTTGTTTAAAGTCTGGTTGTATATACATACAAGAAATGTGATACACTGAATTTGAATTTTCACTTCAAAGTCAGCAGTTATGGTGCAAATAAGGAACGTCATAAAAGCTACTAAAGCATTCTCAGAGGTGAAATGTTGAATGAAGAGAGATTTTTGCAGAGGGTGAGGTTTCCTTCCTGCCGAATTCTTTCTTTCAGGAACAAGACTTCATAGTATCTCATATCAGTGATATTGGCACGACTCATCTTTCAGTATGCCGTCATGGATTCCATTTTTTCTGTCAAGCGATGGTGAAAAGCAGAACACTCTGGCTTATAAACACTACACACACCTCTTCTTTCAGTATCACTTGCTATTTCTTCCTGAATGATATCATTATTTGTGTAAAAGAAATAAAATTAAACACTAATAGAATTAAACTGATGCTACCTCACGAGGTCGCTGTATGTTTTCCATGGTTTTTCAAAGTTGTATGACCATACATTACTAAGAAATTGTTTTATCTATCTACAACAGTATCCAGTTCAGCATTTTTGCACTGTGATATAAGTAAAAGTTTTCTCCAAACTACAAACCTTTAAACTCTTATTACTATATTCATGGGTTTGTGTTCACAATGCTGTTTTCCAACCTCAGTATGTGTGCTGGGTTTGGCTGGGTAAAGGCAATTTTCTTTGCAGCAAGTAATATGGACTTGTCTTTTGGATTTATGTTGAAACAGTGTTGGTAACTTAGGGATGTTTTAGCCATTGTTAAGCACTGCTTGCACAGTGTTATGGCCTTTTCACCCCAACCCACCAGGTAGGGGTGCACAAGAAGCTGAGAGGAAACATAGCCAGAACAGCTGCCCCCAAGTGACCAAAGGGATATACTGTATGGCATATAATGCTGGGGAAGGTTTACTGGGGGCTGCTGCCCCAGGCCTGGCTGGGCCTTGGTTGGTTGGTGGTGAGCAAATTTTTTTCACGTGCATCACTTATCTTTCTTTGGTTTTACTTCTTTCCCTTTGTTATTTTCCTTTCCATTAGAAGATTTTATTGTAATTGATTATTATTATTGTATTTTATTTTACAGCAATTATTGCATTTCTCTTCCCTCTGGCTGTGTTGGGGGAGTAAATGAGCAGCTGGGTGGATCTTCATTGTCATCTTGGATTAAACCACAACAAAATGCAACCAGACATGATGCAGCTGACTGGTTTCATAACAAAAAACCCCAAACCAAACCAAACCAACCACACAAAATAACCAAAAATGAAACCAACAAAAAAAAAAAAAAAAAACAAACAAGCAAACAAACAAAAAACTCAAACAAAAAAACCCCAACCAAACAAACCCCCCCCAAAAAAATCCCACAAAACCCCAACCAAACAAAAACAACCCAAGAAAAAAACCAAACCTAAACCCAAAAACTAACAAAAAAGAACTCCAAACAGTATGAAGGACAGGGAAGGAAATGAGGAAAATGCAAATGCAAGTGATTTTATTTTTACGGGGCGTTATTCAAATAATGTCATTATAAGTTCCTGAATAACTCAGAGAAATTTTGGATAATGTTGCAAAAATCTGCTGAGCAATATAGGAACAATGAATGAATTATTCATTGATAGAATCTTTGGAGTATTGTTCAGCATGCTGCTCTGACAGAACATCAGTGATTATCAGTGACTACACTGAAGTTTATTACAGAATTTTCCATTGTCCTTACTCTGTGGTTGTTACAGAAGTATTCAATCCCCTGTGAAGAAGCTTCCAAGCAAACAATAATAATAAATAAAATAAATAATAAAAAAGGCCCAACACTGTGGGTCTTTTTTGTTGTTTTGTTGGTGGTGGTGGTTGTTTGTTTGTTTTGTTTTGTTTTGTTTTTTAGCAAAACTTTGGAGGTTTTCTTATATGAAACCAATGTGATTTTCACAAAACAGTGAAAAACTCATTATGCAGATCTTACTGAACTTCTGAGAGGTTTATTATTTTCAGACGGTTTTCACCCCAAAAGTACAGTGATGTCATAAAGCTCATGTGTCAAAACAGATGTCTATTCTTGTGGAGATCCTGTACCTCTCTATGAATTATGATCACCTGTAATCATGGGGCTAGAGCATTGGATTTCCATTTATTTGGAAATATTAGGGCTGATACTGTTTGCTATACTTTTATAAGACATTTAAAATTTTAGTCAGGTTAATGACAACCTTTTTCCCCCATGTGTTTGATGTATTCACAGAATGTCCTATTTTCTCTAGATGACTTACTTGAGTAATGAAGAAAAGAAGTATTCCCCTCTCCTAGAAGAGTTAAACTGAGTCCTGAATACCTGCGGATTGTCTGAGTGATTGCTTAACCTGAGTTTGTCTTTCCTGCAGAGGTTGCCCAGCAGAGGTGTCCTGTGCAGTCCATGTCTGCTACCCCATAGCCTTCCTTGTTTACAGTGTATGTCCTTATAACTTAATTTTTCCATATGTTTTGTTTGATGTCTCTGTTTTTGGTTTATTCTGGTAGTGCTCCTTACCCAGATTAACCACAATGATTGTATAGAGAGGATTTATGAAGACTAAGCCTCTAATTTAGGCAACTAACTAAAATAGTGGCTGTGAATATCCTCTCTCTGTTACTATTATATACACAAGCATTTGAAAGGAAAACAGAGAGAATCCTGTACTATATATAAGAATTTTCAACTTGCCCTCTAACATGCTGAATACTAGAACATAAAATACATTGGGAAAAATTAGCGCTAAGATTACTTTGTCAATGAAAATTTTTCTAGGGGAAAGTAGAAATTCCTGATGATAGCACTGTAGCTTAGCAGTACTCCTGAACCAGCAAAATGACAGGATGAACCTTTTCCATTTAGCCTGACAGAAGCACATGAATTATAAATTGCACTGTATAAGTGGCTTGTTGGTTGATAATCCAATGACAGGAGAATAACATCTACAGTTAACCAATGATTAGTAGTTTGAAAACTCTTTTATTCTCTCCAGTGTCCATAAAATGGCCAACATACAAGCCTTATATTCCTGTTTTGTTTTTTTTTATTAGGATTTTTTCTTTATGGAAAAAAATTATTTACCAAGAACTATTTTTTTGTATAATTTCGCTTTTTTTTCATTAAGGATTTGAATTTCAAAGGAGTACTCATGTAATATATGGCCTTTTTTTTTTTTCAGAAAGAAATTGAACATTTAAAAGGAGATGTAGATATCATAGATTTTATGAAGCCTTTAGCTATATACAATGTACACTGTGTGGACATCCTGACTGTTGTGCTAGCATATCAGAACAGTGAGAAATTTAAAATTATTTAATATAATTCTCTCATATTTTCTCTGAAAACAGAAGAAATTATTTATTGTTAACAAAAAAAACCTACTCATTTGTTTGTGGCATCTTTATAAACCTGAAAAATTAACTGAGAAAATAAAAAGAAGGCAATCCTGCTTAGTATTATGCCATTTAGAACTGAAAACATAATTTTAGCATTCATGAAACAACAGTAAGACCTTTCATGAATCTGAGTACTTGTGTTCAAAGAGACATTTGTTCCTAATAAATATTTCACTAAAAGCAGATGGAAAGAAAGAGGGAGAAATTAATGCCTTGTGGTATGTTGGCCATTGGAAGGAGGTCTCATACAAATCACTGCATTTTTTTGTCCTGGTTTTTAATTTTTTTCAAATGTGTACATAATTATAGGTATCACAAACAATATAGCCATGGGAAAGGGGAGACAATAAATTGAGACAGGGTAATTATAAAACTTGAATTGAAGAAGTGCTTCTGGAAAGTGGCATTTTCTGTGATACAATTCGGTTTACAAGGAAAACAGGGAAAAAAATATAGTGGGCTCACAAATTTAGGAGAAATACAACAGAAATTAAATTTGAATAATCCATAATATTTCCAATATTCAATATTTTAGGAAGAAAATATATTTTAGAAAACAATTTTAGTTAAACTACCTCCTGGTAAACAGTTTCTGAAATCCAGAAAAAAGAGTTATCTGACAGAGCACAGAAAGATAATAAATAATATGTCATACACATATCAAGGCCAGTGATGTCTTTTCATGGAGGCAGCAGTTTTTCTGTCTTAGTCAATATCTAATTTCCTGCAGACTAATCAGATTGATTTTTGGAATGAAATTATTGCAGAAGGTATGCCACTTTGTAAGTTCATAGAGAAAAAGGGATATTCATGTAGCTTTGGAAATACATGGGAGTAATTTCATTGAATGTTTTCATCAGTCCTCTTTACATACAAAAGAAAATCTAGAATAAGGGATGCACTATGAAAATCTACTAGTAAAAGAGATCTTAAGGTTTTATATAGAAGGGAATATAATCAAAAAAGAATGAGATTATCTCAAAGACTTGAATAGAAACAAAATTAAGCATATTAGTACAAAGTGCAGAGCTAAGTACTCTTGGAGTACTCTTAGTCATTAACAGTCCCTAATATTTGGAAACTAAGAATCGTACTTTTTTATAAGTCTACTGGAACTGTGAAAAATTTAAATTATATATTTAAGATTAATTTGCCTTGCTATTTACTAAGAAAGTATTCAAAATGGAAGTTAAAAAGTAAGACTGTCACTATATGGCAGGTTATAGGGGCCTTAAGGGAGAAAAAAACAAAACAACACAACCCTGAAATGGCAATATAAATTTGGAACTTCTTGTAGATGAAAAATCATGCTAAGGCAGCAGGTAGTACAACTTAGATGAAAGTTTCAGATTCTCATTAAATTTTTTATTAGAAAACTCAAACCCTTTTTTCCTTGCTTTTCACAAATTTATTACAGTTGTTGTTTTGATAGGAAAGGAGTTATTTATCCCTTCTGTTGTTTTGTGGGGAATACAAGTTTTAAGCACTTTCCTCCCCTTGATCATGAAGATTTGAACAGCCTTATACCTTTGTGTAATGTGTCCAAAGACAAAAGATGAAACTCAGTTGTGAGGTGTGTTTTGGTTTGGTTTGTTTCGGGGAGGGTAGAGTTCTTTTCTTATTTTGATTACTTTGATTTTTGTTTGTTTCCTCTGCAGTACATCTAGAGAAAGTGTCACTTAAATCCCAATGAACACTGAAATAGAAAAATATGAGGGATTCAGATTTATTGAAGAAATGTTAAATACTCTAGCACAAATTCAGGGCAATATATCCCACACAAACCCCTAAAATCTTCAAAAAAATTAATCAAGATTATTTTCTTCCAGGCTTTAATTTAGCCTGAGCTGATATTCCAGCTATATGTCTGACTGTGTGCAAATACATTTTGTTGTGCTTTCAAATTCAGTGATCACACAGCAGTGTTAGATAGTCCAGTCAGCCCATTACCCTGAGCGGCTCTCAAGCCACCCTTCCCCAAGTCTGTAGAGATGTATGGCATTGTTGCAACACAGGTGCAGGACCTGGCCTTATTGAACCTTATGCAGTTCTCCTCAGCCATCCATGCAGACAAAATTGTTGACAAAAATTACTATAGCACTTTATATGTGACCTTTCAAAGATTTGGCTACCTTCCATTGGATGGTATTGTCCAAGTAAATTACATTTTGGCCTTCAGTTGATTTCTCACATAGTTAATTTCATAGGAACAGAAGTAGCTTCTTTGAGCTCTGATAGTAAAATTATGGGAAAAATATTTGAATTTTGTTTATTTGTTCAATATTTCTGAGATCTTTTATACACGGGAAAGATTTTTTTTTTCTCTTTTGCATACACAGCTTTATTCTCATACACTCATATCTTAATGTAATTATATCAAACAGATTTTTACAATAGTCATCTTCTTAAGAACATTCCTGACACAATACATTTTTGAAATAATTTTCTAAAATTGAAGCCAAAAAGACATTCATAATGGTCTAGTTCACAAATTGCTGTGTTAAGAGTTTCCATTTAAGTAAATTGCCTAAGTGCATATAATTTTATATATAATTGTCATGTTATAATACTGAATTGCTTTGGTTCCAACCATATATAAGTTCAACATAGCCACCTACCTAATTTACAGCTTTGTTTGCTCTATTTAGTAATTTGCAGTATGTAAAAGCTGGGAGTATTGAAGTGTGATGAAGCACCATGACAGCAATAGCAGCTCAACATTTTACGACAGTGAGTTTCCCAAGCAAAGGAGAGACAAATAGGTAAACTCATGTAGAAATTAATATTGTTCACAGGTTGAACACTGACATAGAATAAGTGCCTGACATAGAATAAGTGCTTGGAGTCCATGTAAGCTCTCTTGATTGAAAGTCCAGGTCTACATTGCTTTAAGACTGACTTACCACAAAATAAAAGTATTCAATGGTTGAATACTGCAACTTGAAATTATTTAAGAGTACTCGTTTTATTTTTGGTTTGTTTGTGGTTTTTAGGTAATTTTAGTCCCTAAAAAGATATTGAGGAATGATCAAAAGTACTTGTGAATTGTGACAATTCTTCTATATTGTCTGAAATTTCTGTTTCACCTGAAATGGAAATAAGGTATATTTGAATAAATTTCAACTGTTGAAATAAGCTGATATTTTCATGCATTTAAAAAAGCATAAGAAAGTGTAAAAATAGATGGTCCATCCCAGACTAAGTTACCACGTCACCAATATTCACAGTCTGGAGCACCTGTTGAGTGAGTAGCACCAGGAGGGATGAAAATGTATAATTCAAAGTTAGGTTGAGTTAGGAAGCCAACAATACTGTTTCACAGCAGGTGAAACTACTGCAGTCAATGCTATAAGGCATCTATGAGAAGTCCGGAGGCTGACAGATGTACAGAAATCACAGCAGATTTGAATCCTTTTCACAAGAGTAGTTCAGATTAAAATTTCTTATGCTAGGAGGTTGGATTTTTTGCTGTTTATCCAATAGCCAAGTGGTTAGGGTCCTCAGCTAGTATCGATTATTTCCCTTGCAATGGATTTGCAGCCATATCTTTTGTTTGTTAAGTGACATGTGATACAAATATAATATTGTATGTCTTGTGAGTTTCTAATTTTATACTGTTCAAATTATTGTGTATTGCATGGCATATTTGAGCATGCATTAAGCATGGAATTAGAATTCAGAGACTTTCCCCCAACATGCGCACATAAAAATACTCCAGTTACTTTCTATTGAAAGAAAAGATTTTGCTTGTTCAAAAGTGGATAGCTTTTCTTTAATGAAAATTTTATTAGAGAAAAAAGAAAGCATTACCTGATTATTTTCCCTTCAATATTTCTGTTCATCAGTTAAATCACACTGCTAGTTACTGAGACAATCTTTTGAGTGATGTATGACTGTTGAAAGAATAATCAGTGTGGTATAAGAAATATGACTGCTTTTGGAACAAGAAATTATGTGTTTTAACAAAGTTTTGTTTAGAGGAATTTGGAAATACTCTACTGATGGAAAAACTAAAATAATTTTCTTAAATAATACCTTAGCCTACTCTCAGGAAATTGCAATATTTCCCAAGAAATTTTAGAGGAGTGTAGGAGAAACTTAAAAGTTCCATTGCAAGCTGATCATCTTTAAGTTAATTTCTTTTTTTAGGCCTTGCTATTTAGAAGCATATTGAAAATTGGTATCTGTGCTATATTTTAAGGAAAGAACTGTGACTAGCTAGAGGTCTGGCCTATGCAGCAAACACTTTATGGACCCTTTCACTTATATTGTGACTATTTTCAGGGAAAAGGAATGATGAAAAATTCTAATTCCCTCTCCTTCAACATCTAATAATGGTGATTCACTTTCTTTATAGGATCACAGTACATAAATGTAATGATGTGTAGATGGATGAGTAGCTGGACTATTTTGTGAGCTTTTTCACTGATTTTCTTTGTGCTGTTCATATTTTTTTTGTTCAAGTTATGCCAGCCTTGTGGATGAGCTAAGTAATATAAAGCTCCTACAAATTCCAAGTTAAAAAGTTCATTCCAAGTATATTATTGTATTCTATTGCATATTTTCAAGGCTAAGACATAATGCATGTATAAGGTTCATTGACATGATCAAAGAGATGAGGAAAACAAGGAAGAATAACTATCATGTTCTTTTGTGAGGCTATTGTTGTTACTAATGTCCATAGTAACAACAGTGTCAGTAGTGTCATATGATAAAGATGGAAGTATGGACAAAGATTTAAAGTTATAATTGGAGCAAAGTGATCTGGGAGCTGGTATAAATAAGCAGTTAAAGTCAGTTCCAAACAAAAGTAGATCTCCTGTCTCAATCCAGCTAGTTACACTGACTGCTGTAATGCAAGACTTGTTTTCTTTCTAATGATACATCAGGAGAGTGTTTGGCATTTTCTATGCTTTACTGTAGTACTAAAAACCCCCACAAAAACAACAAAACAAAAAACCTGAAGCCTTTAGTACATCATGTCAGAGTTTTAAGGGACTTGAGAGAATAGCTTATGCCCATTACTCACTGCAAATCTGGTATAATTTAGACTCAGAAATAATGTGATTCAGTGATTAGCTATATTCAGTAGATATACAGATGAATGAAAAATTTGGAATGATATTTACTTAGGTTGTCCTATTTTTGTAGTTCATTTTAAGTGTAATTATTTACTACTTTCATTAAGTTGTAACTACTGAGGTCATTTATTGCTGTTGTTCAACTCTTGTGAATAAATGGCATCTTAGAGATTGCTGTAGTACCACTGTTTAGGTAGTAATAAGACCAGTCGTAAATATTTAAAGTAAATTCACTAAACTCTTATGTAGCAATACACCTCATGGTGATTCCACACTTCCTCTTCATGATTGATCTTTTAATGCTATTTCTTTCTCTCTCAAAGGAATATTGCATTTTGATACTGTTTTTCTTGGTTTTGTTTCTGCCAGTACTTCTGATTTATTAGTCAAGATATTTGCATTCCTTACATTTCTCTTCTTGGTTTTTCAACTGTCTGCTACTTGGATGCCTTCCACATACAACACCTTTGCCCTTTTGGTGGTCAGGTTACTCATATGGCCCTGTAAAATGCTAATTTATGTGTGTCATAGGGCTCTGCTTCTTCTAAAAAGTTATAAGCTATAACATATGTGGATATAATTAAACATTTCATATTAATGCATCTATTGTTTTATGATTTCAGAAGTGTAGATGCTCATGTTTTGTTAATGTTTTATATGTATATGTGGTTATACATTGTCCTTAAACAGATTTTTTTGTTAGAAATACCATCATAATAGATACAGCTTATTTATTTATATATGCCAAATGCCAGTTACTGAAAAGCTAGTGTGATAGCCAATATTTGCTGAGTAAACAGAAATACATGTGGATCATTTGCTAAAGTTGAAAACTGTCACAACTTGCTGTAGTGGTAATTTGGCTTCTGACAGCATGGAGATGGCTGCATACGGTGGAAGTGTTCAAGGTGTGTGGATGTGGCACAGAGGGGTATGATTCAGTGGTAAATGTGGTGGTGCTGAGTTAATGGTTGGACTCAAGAATCTTGGAGGTCTTTTCCAACCTTAATGATTCTATGATTCATGAAAGTATTTTTGTATTGGTTTTCTACTATTTTATAAAACATATATATATACTTACAGTGTTTTTCTCTGCCATCTTTTATTTTCATTTGCATTCTTTTATATAAATATGTTTCAGCAAAATTGTTTTGATGAGGTTCTAACAATTTGAAAAAAAATTAGACTCAAAGAACATTTTTGATAAGTATTAAAACTTATTTGTTTATCTTTTATATGGTTATTTTAAAGTCACTAGAACTTCCCAAGTTTGTTATTTTAAGTGCTGCAGCTGCATTCCCTAACTCATGTGCTACATAATGAAAATGGATAAATAAATTAGTGATAAATTCCCTAGCAATATTATAGAGTAACAAGTCAGAAAAAAAATCTCTGTTATTAACTTGCACTTAAGACCACTAGTAATTTAAAAAAAAAAAATAAAAAATAGCTGTATTCCATTTACTTTGAAAACATATTGAACAGGCTGAGAACACTGACAAGTTTAATTAATGCCCTGTGTCATGAAGTATGAAGTTTTACAGAGTGTAGAACCTATATGACCTTGATAGTCTTCACTATAATTATATATCTTACACAGTATTTTTTATAAGTTCTATTAAAAGTACAATGAATGCACCTCAGTGAGGTACTTATTCATTGCTAAATAAAATTAGAATATTCTGAACAGTTTCCAGATGTTAGTGTGTTTATGTATTCCTGGGTGTACGTGTGTGTATATTAATGAAAATTTAGGTAAAAGGGAATTATTCCAGTGAATCTGATTCTGAGAAGTATAGAACCTCCTTACATCCTTGATTTAAGAGAGGAAAAGAGCTTTTTTACCTAGTAGAAAAACCTGACAACCTTTCCAAAACAAGTCATCATATGTAACACTACATAAAGAAGTTTGCACTCTGTATTGGAGAAAACATATGGGGAGTTTGTTGCATAAGTAAAACCCTAAAGATTATGGATATCCATAGGGTAAAATTCTGCATTAGACATTGGAGGTCTATACTTAGTTCCAGACCAGAACCTCTATGCAATTACTCTTTCTCATTTTTTTTCTAATTGAGGCAATAGTCAATAGTGCACAGTGCAGTCTCTGCTGGGCTCTCCAGGTTAGCCTGCAACAGCTGAAGTCAGCTGTCAGTTTGATTCCTACTTAAACTGTAGGGAAGCACAGAAACAATTATTTCATATAGTTGCTTTGTGATATATTTTGTCTTTTAAAAAAGTGTTTAGAAGGTTGAGCTACTCATTTTAATTAGAGATTGCTCCAAGTCATGAGATAATGTTTATTAATAATAATTTCAAACTTGATCACAGTAGATTCCCAATGTTCTTAAAACTATGGGGCTCACTGGCAGTGGATTCAAGATTTATCTTCTAAAAATATTTAAAAATACAAAAACTACAATCAAGTGCATTGCCTGGAAAATAAATAAATTTTTAAAAAATTCATTTTTGCCTTCATTTCAGAATGCCAGGTGTTTAAGAAGAATCTTATTTTCAATATTTCATTTGTATTACCAAGAGCATACTTGAAGACAAATTAATATTTATAGAGTTAGAGTTCATAGGATGCTTATACCTGCATAGACAAATGTAAGTCCCAGCATAATTTGTACTGCTTAAATAACATATTGTTTTAATAGTGTTCTGTGTCAAAATAAAAGATACTGAATCACATAGTCGGATACAAAATTTGGCTAAGGAATAAAGATCCAAGCCTATTAGAAGACTTACGGAATCTGAACTCTGCTGTACAATTTTGTATGTATCAGCTTTCTATGGGCAGAATGCACAATGAAGACCAGAAACCTGTACACATTTTATCATTAGTAAAGTCAACTAAATTTTTCACAGCATAGAGATGGTTGTGAAAAGAAGTTCACTAATATAATAACACAAAATCCTGTCTGAAAGTACTGCAAATTACATACAAGTCTTGTAAACAACTATCAAATCTGAAGAAAATTAATAGGAGGAGATACCTAAAAGTATACAGTTAATATTCTAAAGCAACAGTTATTATTCTTTTGCTGTTCCAGGTGTAAATTTACACTACTGTGTAAATTTACACTACTTGAAGACAAAATTTCTTCTCTACAGTTTTGTTGTCCCTAAGTCGATTCCGTGAATATTTGTGGCCTCCCATTATGCTTAATCCTGAAAATACTTTTTCTTTTTAATATGTAAATGTAATTTTTGATTCAAAATTTAAAAATAATACACATCATACATGAATGAATGAACACAAATATAAATTACATGTGACCGTAACTCTTAACTCTAATCCTATAAAAGGTAGGCATATAATTTCAGCTATTTGCCTGATTTTGTTATCTAACCAATGGAGAAACAAGAATTTATCCTCAGACCAGTGTCTAAAAGAAATTAGGACAAATTTTTCTGAAGCCTTCTCTTTGTTGTTGTGACATAATCCTACTTTTGAGTAAATGTCTAACCTCAGATGATAGCCCAGATTTAGGCAAATTGAAACATGATTTGAATCCATACTTTGTGCTGTAACTAGTCAGGAAGATAGTTACATGAATTTTGAGATATAGGTTTTTAGTCTTATTAGATGTCCTTGCTTTTTTTTTTTTTTACTCTCACAGGTTTCATTTCCATACTGCTATTTAATTTTTTCTTTCAAGTATGTTTTCTGTACTTTTCATCCTTTTTTTCCTACGTCCTTTGCCACAATTATCCTTTCTCCTCTACTTCTGTTGAAGCCTTCTTTCTTCCCTATACTTTCTCTTCAATCCAATGCTTCCCTTTGCTCATGAGGATGTTCATGGTATGACTGTCTCTCTGCCATTTAATCTCTTTCTCATTTTAAAAAGACTAGAATTTGATGACAGACTGTCATGGCTTAACTCCAGCTGGCAACTAGGTACCATTGAGTTGCTCACTCGCTCTCTCACCTCCCACCTCCACCAGGAGGAGAATTTGAAAAAAGCAAAACTTGTGAGTTGAGATAAAAATTGCTTAATAATTGAAAAAAAAAATCCCAAACAACAAACTAATAATGCTAATGATATTTTTGATGATGACGGTGATGATAATGATGATCATAAAGGAAAAGAAAAGGAAAAAAAGAGAGAGAGCATTAAATCACAAGAAACACAAGTGATGTTCAGTACAGTTGCTCATCATTCACCCACCAATGCCCAGCCCATTCCTGAGCAGTAATTGGCGAATCTCAGACAACTCCCCATGGTTTATGTAATAAGCATGATGTTCTATGATATGGAATATCCCTTTGATCATTTCAGGTCAGCCATCCTGACTGTGCTGCCTCTCAGATTCTTGTGCACCTGCTCACTGGCAGAGCGTGGGGATCTGGAAAGTTCTTGATTTAGAGTAAGCACTACTTAGCAACAACTAAACCATCAGTGTGTTACCAGCATTATTTTCATAGCAAATAAAAAATACAGCACTGTACCCACTACTAAGAAGAACATTATCCTAACCAAAATCAGGACATAGCCTATTAAATCTTCTTTTAATGCAATACTCTTGAGGCATAAACTCTCAACTGAACTGAATCTTTTAAACAGGTTTTGAATTCAGTGGAATTATGGCTTCAGCTCTTTTGGACATCTTTTATCCTTATTTTCCATTTCAGCTACTCTTTCAATCCTTTATCATGCTCTATCATGTCATATTAAGCATTAGATTGGGAAATTGTTTGAAAGATAACTCAGGGAAAAAGCAAAAAATGTTAATTTTTCAGGTAGATCAGTTTACCAGTTGACTATCTTGTTCAGCCATATAGATACATCTGCTTTTGAAACAACAAAAAGAAAGAAGGATAAAGAAACTTTGATTTTTTTTCTTTTTTTTTTCTAAAGGAATACATGCTCAGATTTTGTTAAGTTTTAGATTTTCACACTGCTTTCATGTTTTGTAAAATTCTTTGATATGGAAAGAATAAGAAATGTATTTTCACAGTTAAGTGACTTGAAAAAATTCAGACTGTCTATAACCCACTGGTTGACAGTCTGTATGATATTTAATGGAATTTTTTCCCCTTATTTTACTGTGATTAGAAAAATTATAAAAAAATAGTACTATACTTAAAGAAGCTGTCATCAAATCTTTATTGCAATTTACGTCTTAAATCATGCACTGTCATAAACTTCAGAAGGTTTGAGTTTTATAATTAAAGAACTTACATCAGGAAAAAAGTCCTGAATATTTGGAAAGAAAAAGAAATAAATTTCATAATAAAATGTCACTCTGTCATATTTATTTCTGACAGTCAGGAGACAATGCTAAAAGACTCCCTGAAGTCCAGATAGAAAATATTCACTGCTTTCTTCTTGTCTACCAAGCTAGTAATTTAATCATTGAGATTTATCAGGTTGGTCATGCATGACTTCCCCTTCATGAGTGCAAGTCAACTACTCCTTATAACCTGCCTGTCCTTCATGGGCCTGGGAATGGTTTCCAGGATTAGCTGCTCCATCACCTTCCCAGGTATAGTGGTGAGGCTTACAGGGCTATAGTTTTCTTCTTGCCCTTCTTGAAGACAGAAGTAACTTTTGGCTTTCTTCAGTCCTCAGGCCCATCTCAATTGCCATAGTCAATGTAGGATTATGGAGACTGGCCTTGCAATGACATCAGCAAGGTGCTTGTGGCTGCATTTCATCAAGACCCACAGATTTATGACTCCACTTGGCTTAAGTAATCCCTGATCTGATCCTCTTATTTCGAAGCTATGTATTCCTACTCTTACTAGTAAAGACTGAGACAAAGAAGCCATTCAGTACCTGACCCATTTCCTTGTCCTGTGGTGCTGGTGCCTGTGTGTTCCATTCATCAGCAGGCTCACGGTTTCCTAGTCTACCTTTTACTACTTAAGTGATTCTAGAAGCCCTTATTCTTGCCCATCTTGCTGTCTGACTTGAATGTTTTTGTTATCAGCTGCAGACTTCTGACTCATCAGAAAAAAACCCCAAACTTATGATTATAGTAAAGTTTTTGCACTTTTTAATGTTTCTTTCAGGACTTCTTGAAACTAACAGGAAAAAAAATTAAGCCAGAGTGAAATAGGATTTCATGTCAGAGTTCTTCAATTATTTTTCAGCTGAAAGAGCAGGTAAGACAACTCTAAAAGTTCATTAATGTTTGCCATAATCAAACTGATCTGTTTAGTTTTCAGCCACTAGTGGAAAACAATTCCACAGCATCTAAGTAATCTGTGAATGACCAGAAGTAATTATGTGATACACTTTTTATTTGTTCTGGTGCAAGTGTTTCATGTCAGTATTTCCAAATTTGCTCACATCAAAGCCTTAAGAGATGAGTTTTAAAAAATACAAGCTAGACTTATTTTCTTGCAATCCCTGGAAAACAGACATAACATTTCTTTTCATGCCATTGGGAAAGTCTACCATGGTGTCTCAAAGATGACAGAGAGCAACCTATTAGAAATTGCTCTGTTCTCTTGGTGCCCCTGCTATCCACTCATATGGACCTATGCTTCCAGTTTGCTCATATTATCCCTGAATTCATCTTCCTATGTCATAAATAGTACTTTAATCCTTCAGACTCTGTCACTGGACAACATAAAACTGAAACACCTGATAACAAACATTGCTACTAAAAATAAAAGCCAAGGCAGCACTGATTGCCTTAATTTTTCTGAGTCCGTTTTCATGAGTTCTCCATCTTTTCTTGCACAAAAATAGAATTTATTTTACCTTTTGTTTTACTTCAGCTGTAAGTGTAGAAGCTGTATTTTAGCTCTCTGCATCTCTTCATCATTTCCAGGTTCAGCAGAGGCTTGGCTTTATTACATTTTTGAATGTCTGGGTAATGTTTCTGTATCCTTCCTGTGCTCCCTGTGTCCAGATCATTTTCTGTAAAGGTACTGATGCCTGCATTTTCTGTTCACTTAATCATTAATTAACATTGGCATATCTTTTATTCTTTAAATGCCATTTCCTTACTTAGGTTTCAAATACTAATGTGGAATACATGGTGATGTGCAAAGTGTCTTAGGCCTATGCAGTATTTTTAGTTTTAAACAACACCAAAGAAGCATCTTTTTGTGTTTTGTATTTTGTTGGTTTTATTTGACATCAACATGGTTTAATGATCCTCCATGAAAGATTGTTTGATTGATTTTTACCTTCTAATTCACCTGACAAGCAAATGAAACAAGGAATAGTTCTGAAAAGGAGGATGTTTAATAATTTTCAGGGATAACTCAAAGAAATTGAGACTTGATCAGTTATAGTAAACAAAGGAATGGTCCCTGCTACCCAAACCTCTTCTGATTCTGTCTAGACAATTATGTCCATCTTGCTCTGGCTCTACATGTATCTGCTTCTCCTAGGCACAGTTGTTCTCTTTCTCACCTCCATTAGTTTTGTCTTTGTTTTCTGCCTGTTTCCTAGCTCCTACCATTTTTCTCTTTCACTTACAGGTGCAATTCTACAATCTTATGTCTATATGTTGTCACATGTTCCGACTCCACTCTTCCCTTGCTGCAATTTTCAACTGCACAATAACTTTCTTTCCATTCTTAAATATGTTATCATGGAAGTGTCACTATCATTCCTGATTGGGCTGGCCTTGGCCAGCAGCAGGAAACCTATCCCAGAGCCAGAGCCAGTTGGCATTGGCTCCACCAGACACAGGGTGGAGGATCTTCTAACATAAGCCACTCTTGTAGCTTCATTGCTACCAAAAACCTGGCCACAGAAACCCAACTGTTTATTTTAAAGCCAGCAGTTTAGAGAATATGTACAAAGGACCTTGCCTTCCTTAGAAATTGTAATAAAATTTTATAGGGAGGCACTTAAGACAATTCTTTCTAAAATAGTTTGGGTATATTTAGAGATTCTGGCGTATGAAAGTGACAGAGCTGCTTTTTGAAATACTATTGGAACAGCTGGATATACTAGCACAAATAAAGTGTAATATTCTTGTAAATAAATATGCGCAACCACAGTTTTAAAGGTCAGCTTCCTGTCATATTTGGAATGGAGAGAATGCATTTATGCATTCACTTTAAAACAAATGCATTGACCTCAAACTTCAGCCACATATTTACCTTCAGGATTAAGTGTTTCATAAAATAGATATTATTTCTAGATATTATTATATACATAACACACTAAATATTAATTCAGATGTCTTGTTCATCAATTTGCAAGTGTAATCAGCAGCCATGTCTACCTGATAGCTCAACCCTAGTTATAGTAATATTTTCCTTTTAATTGGAGGTATGGATCTTAAGCTCATGTCCATGTTGAAACTCTGAAGAAACTGTAATTGTACTAAAAAGTGTGCCTGATGAAACTCTTGTTTCAAAAGCAACCTTTGAATAAGATATATTTTGACAGTACAGCCATATACTTCAGATCACTCTTTAGTCTGCCTACATAACTCATCTGTCAGAATATATATTTTTACCTAAGAATGTCAGACCCTAAGTCTGCTTTTTAACAGTTAATATTCTTTAAGACAAAATTTTTGGTTTAGTCAACTTAAAAAAACATCTGCCTTTACTTAAGTTATTTCTTTTCTCTCTTGATATTTCTTTTCCCCTCTGCATGAAAACAAGCATAATAGATTAAGGCAATATCTACTGTTTCAAGGATTCAGTCTTACAAGGAACAGGAAATGAGAAGCTTTAATGTAAAAAGAAAAGGGAAATAGAAAAGTTTCCCCTCAGAGATGTTTGATATTCAATTACAATATATATGAGGATGGCAAGGATAAACGACAACAGAAATCTGAGAGGACCTCTAAGCAGCTACTTTTCAGCTTGTCCTTCAAAGTTCTTTTGGCTAGAACTTCACTATTCAGTACTTTAATTCTCTAAAAATGGGGAAGATTTTAACATCACTGCAATGGGCTATTCATGTCAGTAACAATGGATTGTGCCTTCATGCAATGAAGTGTTCTTAGCTTTTACCCTTTTTTTCCCCTATATTATCAGCAATCTGAGTCAAAAATATATGTATTTCCTAGCTGATAAACAGGAATATAGTGAATATATTTGCTATCTTAAGTTCTTTGTTTAGTACATACTTGGACAAATGTTGAAAAGTATTTAAACAAAAAACCCTAATAGTAAACTTTAAGAACCTGATTTTGATTCTTTAAATCTCAAAATTCCATAAGTGTTCAATGTTCAAGAAAATCAGTCAGAGGTTAAAGAGTTTAAATCAACCAATTCAGGAAGGCAATATCTACATGTGTGAAATACATTTTTAAGAATTATGTCTTTTAAAAAAAATCTTACTTATACATTATGCAAAATTAAAAGAACAATGAGGTAAAAGGTAGATTTCCATTGCCTATTCTAAAGGTTAAAAATTCAACATTTTCTGTAACAAGTTATTTCTTTATTTCTGCTATGCAGAATTGTTAGCTCTTTGAAAAGGTTTAGGGGTTTATGTTGTGTTTTTTTTTTAAAGAAACCCAAAACCAACAAAGAAGTATATATTATGTAAAATTTTATTTCAGAGAGATTGAAAATACTGTTGCTATTTTTTAATATAATCCTTCATTAAACAAACAAACAAACAAAACCCCTAGCAGATAAAAAATTGTATTACGAAAAGAACTTTTTCTGAAACTGGAAATTTTGTTTAAGAAAGATGAACAGGAACAACATTCTGAGTAATCCTCTTCCTAACATGTTAAGAAAATGTTCTCAAAAGTCATGGCTGTCTTTAACAGCTCACTGGTACAATTGGCTAGTGTAGATGACAGTTAACATACATATTATAACAATGGGAAATAATTTTGATCATCTTTCTCACTTTGATGACTTTAAATAAAAACTTTAGGAATGTAAAAAGAGCCTTAGCTCAGTATTTGTATTTGCAATAATGTAGAAGTCCTAACTAAAAAAGTATTTTATTAAAAAGAAGTAGCTACGTAGTAAGAAAATGCATTATTCTTTTAGGTACTTCAGAATTTCCAAGTTGCATAATGTGTTTTTCTGGGCTTTGAGGATTGAATTTTTATAATGTTAAATGATAACACCAATAATAAGCCTACAGAGATCTTTATTGTAAATATCCTTATCCTTTCATTTGCTCATGCTGGGATGCCAAACTGCATGAAATCCAGTCATAGATCATCTGCTTACTTCCACATTGTCCCCGTAGAAATTAACCCGAAGGCAAAGAGACTTGGCCATTCTAACAACTTCTGAATAAAATGTGTAAACCAAGAAATGGCAATAATTCTTTTAAATCTTAACACTTTCTGCCCAAAAAATATGTTATGTTTCCCCTTTGTGAAGATCCAATTTAGAAGAGATAATGTGCAAACAAAACAAAACCCCAACCTATTTAGGGACAAGACTATAAAATAAATGTCTGCTTTTGGTAATTCCATTTAATCTCAAGTGACTAGTTATCATACTCCTTTTCAACAGGAGCTATTTTATTCCTCATTTATTAAGGTAAGAGCTTCCACTGAGTTCAAGAAAATTTGATTGGAGAAGGAGCACTCAGGTGTTTGGACTCCTGTTTTAAATATACCTGTGATATGCACTTTTTGGACGAGCCACAGATAGGGTGTACACATATAGAGTCAGAAGAAGAGATCTCTGTTGATTTCATTTAACTTTCAAACAGTGTCAGTGGAAACATGCTGACTTGTCATATGATTAGCCATCCTATTGCACATTATCCTAACTTTCCATATCCCTATTGATAATAAGTTGGAAAATAAGTGATCATTATTTTAAATCTTCATTCTCTTACCACCTACTGCTAAATTTAGGGTTTTAATGTAAAAATGTATCCTTTCATTGTGTTCCTATGCACAGGGAGTACAAGAGCCAGTGAAGATATTAATGCTGATTTTGTGATAAGAAATAAGCGTATGTAGATTGATTTCAATGTTGATTAACAAATTATTCTAGTATTTACTATGTATCTTAATACAATCATTTCAAATCCAAGCAAATAAACAGAGAAGGGCATTTTCTGATTTCATCATGATGAACACCTGGTAGTTAAGAAAAACTTCTTCCATTCCCCTGCCCACTAAAGTTCATTTCACTGGTACAATTGAACTTAGAGCTGTAAAATGTTTTTTTATCCAGGCCATGCTGTTAGGCATATGGGCTTCTTTGCATACGAATGTGTTAATTGTGTTTGTGTTTGTAGAATATTTTTCTTGTAGTACACAAGGCTAATAAAAAAAATAATTTGGTTTAAAATTTTAAATTGTCCCTACAGAATTCATTCCACTCACAAATATAAATTAATTCAGATGCTGTGCTGTGCTGTAATACACACTGTCATTCAGGATTATAGGGGCCAATAGACCAACTATGTCCTGAGGGTGTGAACTGGGACAGATCAATCAATTTACAGAGCTTTGGCAAAGGTTGAACAGCTGGTGCTGAAAATCTTTGTTGGAGAAATGACCAATCCACCAGAGATTACAGATTTAAGCCAAGATTGATGGTTAAACCTTGCAAATAAAATCCTCTTCAAATGTGTTCTGACTGATTATAAAGCTAATTTAAAGGCATCACTCCACAGCACTTTCTTAGAACAAGATAGTCATTAAACTTCTGGTGTTAAAAAATTCTCTCTGAGGCCTGTTGCTAGTAGCAAATACATTAGTGTTTTCATTTTTAAAAGGTCTCTGTTGACCAGTTTCTTTTCATTTAAGGATTCACTAGGGTGAACTTAGGTTATCAATAATTACTTTCACATACTTAGCACAACAGAGGGTAACATTTTTTTGCCCTCTGGGCATTTGGCATAAGCTCTCTCCTAACTCAGCAACTTTCTAAAGGGTTCATGAGAATGCTTTCATGATGTAATAAAGTTCTTCTAAAGAAGATGATGTGATTTTCAGTTCAGTTGAAATTGGTTTACAGATAAAAGGGGTTTTGAAAAGAAATAGAAATATCATGAGAGCAGGCCTGAGAGAGCGGAGGTAATAAACAAGCTTGGGTGTTGTGGTTTAACCCTGGCTGACAGCTGAGAACCATGAAGCTGCTCATTCACTCCCCCTTCCCCTCTGCTCCAGTGGGATGGGGAGAGGAAAGGGAAAGGGAAAGGGAAAGGGAAAGGGAAAGGGAAAGGGAAAGGAAAGGAAAGGAAAGGAAAGGAAAGGAAAGGAAAGGAAAGGAAAGGAAAGGAAAGGAAAAGAACTTGTGTGTTGAGATAAGAACGGTTTAATAATTGAAAGAAAGTAAAATATTATTACAATAGTAATAGTAATGATAGTATTAATTATAGTAATACTACTATAGCAATAGTGATACTACTATAGTAATAGTGATACTACTCTTGCAAGTATTAATGATAATAATTGTAATAATTGTAATAAAAAGGAAATGAAGAAATGCAGTTAAAACAGAGAAACGAGTGATGTAGCAGTTGCTCACCATTCACTGATGAATTCCCAGCTCATTCCCGAGCAGTGATTGGCCTCCCTTCTGGGTAACTGTTTATATACTGGGAATGAAGTTCTATGTTCTGGAATAATCCTTTGGGCAGTTCAGGTCAGCTGTCCTGATCACGCTTCCTCTCAGTTTTTTGCGCACTTACTTACTGGCAGAGCAGGAGTAAGTTGATTTAGAATAAGCCCTACTTAGCAACAACTAAAACATCTCTCTGTTATAAACATTATTCTCATACTAAAACCAAAACACAGCACAGTACCAGCTATGAAGAAGAAAACAAACTCTGTCCCAGTTGAAACCAGGACAATGGGACAAGAAGATTTAATTGAAGTTAGGATATCTGAAACAATACAGTAGCCTACAAGGTTGTGGAATTTTTTAGGGCATAAGGAAAAGAGAGACCATTTTGGATTAAAAACAAGAAGGGATAACAGAGAGACTTCAGAAAAGGAAGAGAAATCTGCTGTATGACAAGCCGTAAAAAGTCAGGAATAAAGTCCTCCAAAAATACATAGAATTTTAAGCAAAGTAAAGAAGGACCCTTTATCATTCTGGAAGAAGAGACGTGTGAAGTGCTAGGTGTGCAAGTGCCTATACATAGAAGAAAGTACAGGCTCCTATAGTCAGTATGTTTTGTATATGGTTTTGTGTTTGTAAGCATCATTATCTCATTAATTCCATCAATAATAAGGTATTGCATTATCTCCTTACATAAGCAGGAATTTCCCTTTATCAGTTTGTTTATAGATAGTGGTGTTGGATGGGCATAGTCAAAAGAAAGTTGAAAGAATTAAAAAAGAAACCAAGAAAGAAGATTGAAGATTAGGAATGACTGAGATTAGTTGCTATTTGAAATGTTGAATTGCAAAACCTTAGATCTTGTAAAGAATGGTTGATGGCACAAGACTCTGTTCTGTGTAAAATTTAAAGAAGAAATTAGACAATATGTTCCACATCATATTTTAAAATTCATTATTTCCATTTTGCTCAAATTGAAATTGTGTTCACATCAGAAGGAGGGTGTATGTGGTTTCTTGGCACATAGCCCTATTCAGATATTTTGAAAAGATCACAATAGCAGGATGTTTTGGCAGGAAGACTCCAGGCAGAAATAATGGCAAAACATTATTTATGATAGTTCTATGTTATCTGAGTGTCACAGTCATATATGGTAGCTTTTACTCATCTGTTCCTTTATTGGTAGAAGCAGCTTCTCAATCTGTTTCAGAACCTGAGGACTGGAAAGACTTTTTGCTGTAGTTCTTGGAGTTATTATCTCTAAATGGAATTAATCCAGTTCCATTATCACAAAACTATTTCTCACTTCCAAATTGCCTTCTGCAATAGTTAGCTACAAACTTGCCCACAAATATCTTGAGAGTTACCTGAAGAGGCAACAGAGTTGTATTACTCTTGAGCATTAAAGAAACCTCATTAAGAAAGAGTTTTGTTCCTTTTTCAAAAAAAAAAAAAATTAACTACTAGTATCCATTTATGCTCTTATTCTTCCTCTAAGGTAAACTTCTCAAAGATTCAGTTCATATCAAAACCAAAAAATAGACCATTTTATCTGAGTTCCCACAACAAAACTGTACCTTATAAATAAACTATAAAAACCCATGAATGTAATATGAAATTATCCTCAACCCAATTTACTGCATTCAACCCACAAAAGGGACTTATAGAAATAAGGTGGGCAAAACAAAGCACCTAAATCTCTGAAAGAAAATTGTTATAGAAAAAAAGTGTATCCATTTTCTTTCAAGTTAGATATGTAATACGTGCTTATCTGTTTTCTGTATGATTTAAAAAAAAAAAAGAAAACACAATTGAAATGTATCATATCTGTAATTTTTTGTTCTTTTCTATGCATAGTTTTCTTTCCTATGCTGCATAGGAAAAGTGCTGGAACATGGGGGACTTAGGAGTGCTGATGCTCAGTATTCCCTAAAGATAATTTGTGTGAGTGTTAGGCAGGGATGAAGGGTACTGCATGGATAAGACTACATTTACACATATGCTTAAGACAATTCTTCATTTAGGTAGGTAAACTGCAACACCAGACACTGTTTAAATGCAATTCCTTACATTGTCCGAGAAAAGGGGAACTGTTGTCTATGAAGTATTATGAGAAATCTGTGGCTACTGATGAGTTTTCAAAAACAAGACTAATTTCTGCTCAGCAGAGCCACAGAAACTCAATTTCATGAATGAAATCAGACTCTACTGCAAAAATGTCTACAAAGACATATGCTTCTAAGTTTGACATTGGGCCAAAACATAGAATCATAATAATGAAAGATTAAAAATCTAGCTTTCCGTTGTTCTCTTTAGCAAAATTAACACCTCATTGCAACACAAAATTTTCATAATTGAAAAATAGTTCTAAAGAAAAGACCAGACTTTCATGAGATAAAACAAGATTCTAACATTTTATATGCAAGTTTAATATGTACTTCTGTCTATAGCACCCTTATGCCTAGAAGAAACTTAAGAAAGATTACAGTGCTTAGAAAGTAAGCCTATAACATGTTGTAGAATTAACATTTCTGATGTCTTTTAAAATAACTCATATGGTGTGTTTAAAATGACAAAATTAGAGATGATGATTAATGATTAGATTTCAAGTATCATCAAACCTTCAATTCCTTCTGACCTCACGACTCTTTTAAAAGTAGTTTAAATCTGTGGTGTTCCTTTCTAGTGTTATAAAGATAAACCAGAGAGAAAGAAAACAACCCTGAATTATTTCCCTTATTTTATTAAATATTATAAAATTACAATATGGTGTCTGAATGAAACTGTGGCTTAACTGAAGTCATACATAAAGGAAAAAGAGAATTTTTTTTTTCCTTTGGAAAAGAAATAGAAATACTGTTCTAATTTTCACCCATGCACTTGTTGTTTTTCTAGCAGGCTGTTTCATCAATTTGTTTTAGAGAAAGAAATTACTTTTTTTTTTTTTTTGGAAGACTATGTAATGAAAAGCTAGTTTCACTGTTCTTTACCATAAACACAGCTTAATATGTGAAGACTTACATTAAACATGTATGGGCCATAGAATTTGAATTATCATTTTGATACCTAAAGGTTTCTTTGATTTTTGATTTTTTAATTTTATAGATTTTAGAAGTTATTGTAGATCTAATGTACTGGTAAAATAACTTCAGTAGCTTAACGTTTACACATACCAACCCCATCCTATATCAATCCCTCAAAATCAATGACGATGAAGGAAAGGTCCCAAGCACCCAGACCCAATTCTCGATAGGGTGTGCCAGGGGAGGAACAGGGCAGGACTGGGGGAAATAACAGAATGGGATTGGATGGACATTATCATAAAATCTTGAAACCTGGGTCAAATGGGTCACATGTGTAAATGTATTCCTGAAGCCTGGAGGCTCATTAAAGCTCCTGCATGCTTATCTCCTAGTAAAAGTTGCCTGGAGTTTTATTTCCTCACTCTTTAAGGCATCAATTTCTAGAAGAGATGCAGAAGAATCTTTTTTTATACCCAAAAAGGATGTACACCTTCACATGAAAAAGTATGCTCCATCTGACAACCAACTGTTTCTGTTGATGAGTGCCACAGATTAGTAAAGCCATGTCTTTTACTGATGGCAATATTTGGCAGTATCCTTAACTCACTTGATCATTTTAGTTGTTCCTACATTCCTCTTGAAACACCATCTTTAGTAATCTTCTGTGATTCAACATTACATGGCTTGTCAAAATCTAGCTTTGGGACTCTAATTAAAATGCAGAGATAGGTTAGAATGACATTTTATCTAGTCACAAAAGAATGGATATATTTACGTTCTCTGAATCCCTTTCATGTCATATACAGTCTTACTAAACATTCTTCATGCAAGATGCTTATAAATGATTTTCAGTTTGACTCAGCAACCTTTGTTGTGACCTATCTGTATTCTTAAATTACTTTTCCATTTTCTTGTTGTTAATAAACTGATAACAATAATAACAGCAAAAATAATATTTAGAGGAGTATATAGAATTTTTATCTGTAGATCTCTGTGCTTTGCATGCAGGATAAGAAGCTAATAATTGTGTTGTACCTCAATATCTCCTTTGTAAAGTGGAAAGTATTTAATGTTCATCCTTCACATTCTCTCTCATGCTTATTATTTCTGCTCTGTGGGGTTTTATATTATGTTAAATTGTGTTGATGTAATGAGACACTCATACTGTGCTCATGATTATATCAGTAGGGTACAGTATCCCTCTTTGCAGCAAGAGTCAAATCATGGCATTATTGAAGTGTTTTATTTAGTTTTCTATGCTTTGGTATTCTAAACATGATTCACATACAACAGTTAAATACCTTTCATATATTAAGGCCAGAAGTATAACTTGAGTGTTAAAATACAATAATTAATTCAAGTTACCTGGAATTTGAATTTATTAATTCATATCAAATCCAATTTTTACAAATTCTGGTTGTTCTCCCTTTAAATACACTCTGTGGGATTCACAATCCAAGGTTTCACACAGGATTTATGGGGTTTTGTTTTTTTTTTTTTTAAGTGAAAGCTTATGTCTAAGAAAGAAATGGTAGCAGACAAATCATCTCTAACTGTTACAATGTGAAAAAAAATAAATAAGATGTGCATCTTCAGACTCTGCTATACATTTTATTAGGTGGATTTGTTATTTGTTTGTACAATACTTTGCAAATAGCCGTAATTAGGACTTTAGGATGCTCAGGCTTATACTCAGTACTATATACATAGTTATATATATGTAAATGGACATTCATATATATTTGTATGTAAGTGCATACCTTGTTTATGTATATATACACATGCATGTGCATATGTAATTACATCCATCATTATTTGATGATGAACTACATTGTCATCATTATGATGAACTTACATTCATCATTATTCGTCATCATCATACTTTATGACCTGTGTGTGTTTTAGTTTAAAATTGAAGAAAATGCTTATGTGTATGTTTAGCTCTACTGCAAGTTAATGTGATGCTTAAATACATGCTTAACTTTGAATCAGTTATTGACTCTCTGGCTTCAAACAAATATTTTTGATAATTTACAATAGAGGAAGAAAAAAATCTAGTGCTCCTAAGAAAGAAATTCTTAAAGTTGCCAATTAATCTTACCTTTTTTTTTTTTTTTTTTTTTGCTTTGAATGCATTTGATACTTGTTCTATTCATGAAAGTGTGACATGAAAATGCAACAAGACCTAATATCTTATAGCTAGGAAAAAGCCAAGTAAAACTATTTTTATCCTTCAGTCTTAATCCAGGTATTAGTATATGCTTCTCCTATCTGCTTATTGTTATATACTTCGATTTGTATGAAGAATTATTGCTACCTGAATATTCTCCAAATTTCTTATGTTTCCCTGAAAAGCACTGTGCACAGGTCAAAACCATTCAGTTGACAGGAAATCCTAAATGATTTAAAAATGATGGATATGAAAGGGAAAAACACTACCATTAGATAAAAAATGGATGGCAGTAGTGGCAAAGCACTCTATGTTTTCTTGCTTTGTATACTGTGGAAAATTTTTAACTGTACTGAACACAAAGCATGCTGGATATATAAAATATATAACAAATTATGTGTGTGAAAAGCAATGCCATATATACTTGTCCTAGTTGCAGAGAGGGGGGGTGAAGCCTAAAGCCATGTGGCCATGGCTACGTTGCTATTCTATACCACCCTGGCATCACTGGTGGATGTGGTTTTGGTTGGAAGAAAAAGGCGAACATACACCGGAAGCACATAATTTTGTTGTTCCTCAGGAAAGTGACGAGGGCTGTGGATTCCATCCCTCTTCCACCACTGCTTGTCCCTTCCCATCTCTCATGGGAGCACAACCAGATCCTGGGCACTGAGCTGAAGCGGCAAACACAGCCATGGGGAAAGGACAGCATGGTGAGGAGTCACACCCAAGCAGAGTCAGATGCAGTGGTCTGGGAGCAGGCAGCATAGCATGACATGGACAATTCAGCTTTTTAGCAGCTTGTCATTGGTTTTTGCTGTCTCACACTCAGGGATGGGGACCACCAGCTGTGGAGAGCATCCACCATCTTGTCTTTGTCTTGGGTGGCCTTGTGGAACTGAGTTTGTGTGTAAATCACCCTCTGTTTTTTACACTTCTGTTGTTAATACTGTTGCTGTTATTGTGCATTTCTTATTTCATTGCTGTTTGTTTTCAGTAAATTTTTATCTCAACCCATAATCTCTGTCTTTGTCCCTCTCTCCCTGGAGGGGGCAGAGAGGAAGAGGAGTGGCTTGTTTGGAGTTTAATTCCCAGCTGGTTTTAAGCCACCACAATACTGACTGCAAATGCAGTGTGAAGAGTGATTTCTTTCACCTTGCAATTTAATTAATGTTACGTGTACAGAGACAAAAAGGTACAAACAGTAGGCCATTTCTTGTAAGCAGTCTTTGGCAAGACAGAAACTTGTTTTATGACTCTGTTGCCCTTGACATATGTTTTCCAGGCAGGTATTACCACACTTCCAAACTTTTTGTGTAAGTACGTACAGTGAAACATTCAAGGGGAAAGAGTCTGCTAGAAAAGTGACTTGCAAAGTTCATTTCAACATTTCACATATAGGCACATACAATACATAGTCCAGTGAAAGTCTACTCATAATACCAAGGAATACAGGTAATTATAATATATAATACATCATATCTTAAATGCTGAAAACTTTAAAACTTTCAAATCTGGAGATGGATGCTGTCTAAACAATGAGAAAAAAAAATGGTTGTTTTTTTGTTTGTTTTTTTGTTGTTTTTTTTTAACCAGATGAATACTGAAGGTGTAAGATTTTGTCCAAGGTCACATCGCTATCTGTCAAAGTTAAGAAATAACTCTCTTGTGACCTTATCTGGTGTTCAAATACTAAGATCATCCCTCTTCCTAAATTATACTTTCAGATAAATCCCACGGTGAAGTAAGACTAAGTCTCTGTAAGAAAGATCTAAAACTATAATTATGACAGTCTAAAATGCAACATGGTCCTTTTGTAAAACTCTTTAATATCAGCAAATTTCACATAGTTAATTGAAGATAATATATGCAATAAATGTATCCAAAAATTCCAAGTTTTTGAATGTTTTTATTTTTAGTGTGTAAGTTATTTTGTACATTATTCACTGTCAGCATGATCAATATTTCACATAAATATTCTTCAAAAAAACATTTTGAAAACCCAGAGAAATTACTTAAGTAACAAACTTTAGCTTCCCTGAGCTCTTTCCTATCCTACCTAAATTAGGAATGTGTGTATCTATGCCTAAAACTTTGATCTAGTTATCCTTAGCTACTAAAGCGAAAAAAAAAATATGCAATCAGTACTAATAAATATTTTCTGAATTTAGTGGTCCTTAATCCCATAGAATAATCAAAGGCCTCATTGGCAATTTCAGTTAGTATGCAAACTTTCTGGACAATGATTTCTCAAATTATCTTGATTTTAATCTAGTGCCTCAAACTATGGAAAGACAACAATACTGCTCTCTTATCTGTTTTTCCTTTTATTCTCCTTGTTGTTTCTGCTAAGGAATGTTGTAAAGCCTCTGACCTGTAAAGCAGGCTCTGGGGTCTGGGAGTTCCTCTGTCCTAGCTGCTGGAGTCCAGGCCAGGGCATCCTGAGACTCAGGGGTCTCCTTCCCAGGCTGAGGGACCTGACCACTGCTTTCTCATTTTCGGGTCCAGCCAGTAGTGAGGCTAAGTGTGTATATGACATACACAGTTAGACAGCACTGACATGGTTGTCTACACTGTCTACAACAAACAGGACACTGCCTCAGAGCAGTAGTGTGACTCATACTCATGCAAAACACAAGTACAGAAGGTCAAGTGCCATTCCTCATCTTCAGCTGGTGCAGATTGAAGAACACTACTGAAAGTATTCCCTTGACATTATAGATTGATGAGCACATACACAATCATGGATTCCCTGGTCCATTTGACACTTCTGCCTGGCTTCTGGGTCCATATCATCTGTTCCATAGGTCTACTCACTAGCTGGTCCAACTTGGTACTTACTAGCAAACACTCAAGCACTGAGACACCTGTCTTACAGGCACCCTGAACTCACAGGCATCCTCAAATACTTGCAGAGACCCTTTGCCTTCCCGATGCCTCTGTCCAGACCTGGAGTATCTTCCTGAATCATGGGTCCAGTTTGATGTTCCCTGTTGAACAGATGCACACTCTCACAGTCATCTCACAAGAACCCAAGGTACTTGGGTACTTGGTACTTCACAAGAACTCACAAGGTACACCCTCATCGTCTACATCCCCTGCAGAGAAACGTTGCCCTGCCACATGCTGACAAGTTCAACTTGAAGTTAAGTAATGAATTAAACATGTGCACTTACACACATTGGGTTAGGTAAAATAAAACAACCCAGTGCTTACACTCAAGCACTTTGTCTAGTTGCTGACACCAGTTGCTAACATTGAAATAGAATAAGAAAGAATAGTATAAGAATACAGAATAGTATAAGGATAGTATAAGGATAGGATAGGATAAGATAGGATAGGATAGGCTAGGATAGGATAGGATAAGATAGGATAGGATAGGGTAGGGTAGGGCAGGGTAGACTAGACTAGACTAGAATAATTTCAGTTGCATGGGATCTGCAATGAATAGTATAAGAATATAGAATAGTATAAGGAGAGTATAAGGATAGGATAGGATAAGATAGGATAGGATAGGGTAGGGTAGGGCAGGGTAGACTAGACTAGACTAGAATAATTTCAGTTGCATGGGATCTGCAATGAATAGTATAAGAATATAGANGGATAGGATAGGATAGGATAGGATAGGATAGGATAGGATAGGATAGGATAGGATAGGATAGGATAGGGTAGGGTAGGGTAGGGTAGGGTAGGGTAGGGTAGGGTAGGGCAGGGTAGACTAGACTAGACTAGACTAGACTAGAATAATTTCAGTTGCATGGGATCTGCAATGAACACCTAGCCCAACTGCCTGACCAACTTGGGGCTAACAAAAAGTTAAAGTACTTTGTTAAGGGTATTGTCAAAATGCTAGTAAACACTGACAGTCCTGGGACAGTGACCACCTCTCAAGGAAACCTGATCCAGTGTTAGACCACCAACCCTGCCCCGGACACACCAACCTTGTCAAGCTTTGTCTGACTCCAGTTACTGACCCTGCATTCACTCTTTATTGGTCTCTAAGTTGCAAAACTCTCCCTCATAAATTTTATTCAGTTCAAAAGGCCCCTCTCAAATACCCATCACGCATGTGGTCATTTTGTTTTCACTGTCTCATCAGTTACAAATCCATGTGGAATTTTCTAATAGCCCATCAATTAATTGCTGAAGCATATTGGTCCTTGCTATTGTTCCTTTTATCACTTGTCTGTCAGTTGTGTGTTTCTGTGTGTTTTGTCTATCACTTTCCCCTTTACTTTGAACTTAAAATGTCCTTGACCTAATAACCTTAATGAAGCATGTGTTCTCACAGTCCACTTGCACTTACAGTTTCCACAACTGAAAACAAATTCTAGACACACTTCAAGGAACAAAGGAGTGTAAGGGAGACTGGTGCCCAAGCCATTTTCCCTTTACTAATCAAACATGTTATCATTGTGCAAGCCTTACCCTAAAAAAAGACTGTTCTGAAAAGGGACAGCTCCATAATCAGTGTTTGCAACTTTTCTTTCCACAGCTGCTTAAGGGAAGAGTCTAAAAAGTAGGAAAATATACATTGATTAATCTTTTCTTACTTGGAACCAGAACCACAGTCAGAGTATAATTTTTAGTAGCCTTTTTTTCATAGAATACAAGCTGTAATTTGGGCTTACTGGTATTTTGTGGACAATAGAGTTGCTAGTCACATGCTTTCCCAAGAAACTCACTATTTATGGATTTCTGGGCAGCTTAATCATAAATAGTTGTCAAATAATTGCACACTTATCTGTGCATGCAAACAGAATAGCCGCATATTTAATTTTGCCTTTTTTTTCCACTTTTATCTGTTTTCAGAACAATATATGCTATAGCTGTCACAAAAATTTTACAAATTTTAAACCATTGTTTAATTTTTAAATTTTGTTTTAAGACCAGTGTCCTGTTTTTCCATTCTACACTTTCATCTACTGATTTTCCATGAATAAATCTAGGTTTAATGTGAGTTTATTTACATGCTACTTTCATCATCTGATTCAATAATTCACTGTATATATTTATTGCTCTCTGCGTGAAGTACAAATTTCTGATTTTTAATGTTAGATCTCCTGGTTTTAGGGTCTTTTATCACAGTTCTGTTTAATAAGTGCAGCATGATATTTAATAAGTGGAGATGAATGATCAAATCAGAAATATACTCCTTTGCATTTATGCATATCCATTGCTCTCAGAACTTCACTGATATGATACTGAAGCAACAGAGATGAGAATCTTACCCTGCATTATTTTAAGGAACCTTGTTGAGTGAACCTTATTCCAGATATTTTGACAAAGTAATCTGTTCATTTATTTATATTTTCCAGTACTTTGGCTCACTTATTTAAATAATCTTTCTGCACAGCAATCAGAATTCTATTTTTTGCATAGAAAATGAAGCTGGCATTACCTGATTTCCTAAAAACTTTCCAAATCTGAAATCTTTTTAATGTTTAATATAACCACAAGCTCTTGGTTCACAAATTCCACCTTCAGTGGTTTCCTAGGATACAAAAACACAAGCACAAAGAGAAAGCAGCACAGAAAAACAAGGTAGAAAGCCTGCAGCACTTCAACTTTCTTGAATCCTTTCAAATGCTTTCCATTCTCACAAATATATCAATGCTAAGAGCAGAATAAACCTCCAACAAAACAGCTGGTGATGGGTTTAAGCTATAACTCATATCTGTGTCATTTGCAAAGGTAATAAAAGTTCTCCTGAGAATTCTGAAAAGAGCAATTGAAACAAAAAATAAGAGCTTTTGCACATAGTGCATCATGACTTCATAAGAATGAAGCAGGAACAATTAATTTCAGGCCACTGCTTTAATAGCAACTGAAATAAAAGGGAAGATATTAACTGACTGCAGCTGCTAAAGTGGTAGCCAACACATAAAAGGCAATTACAGCATGCATTATGGATACTTGGTGGGGGACATTTTCAAATAAGATGCATTTTTGATCAAAAGCAATGTTAACATTAACCTCTCACTCCTCAAATTCCCAGTGCACACATGAATACATGCACACATGCACACAAATTTAGGCAGTAGTTACATTATTTTGAAAGAAGTTGATACTGAAAAGCGGCAGAAACAAACTTAACACCAATTTGTGGATCTGTAAAAGGGCATTTTTCTTTATTCAGCATGCTGGATGTTCAAAAGATACATTGTCTCTAATCAAACACACCAAATGACAGATGGACAGGGCTTTTTATTACACATACTGTTTACATATTCATTAGAAATTCTCTCTTAATACACATTCATTAGTTTACTCTCCATAGTCACACCCTGACTGGAAGTTCTTTTTTTGGTCCTTCCAGGTCTTCATCGTTGTCTTGACCTCAATTCTTAAGCAGGCACAATGTCGTATTTTACCACCAAAAATTCTTATGTTTGTTCTTTATCTTGTTTGGGTACACATTCTGTAGTTTACATCCTGTTTGTTTGATTACTTTCCTTATCTAATTCTCTAGGACTTCTCTAAACTTATGTGGTTCCTTATTTGGGCATTCTGGGATACCATGAGTAAAGTTTCTATTTCTGCTATCAAAGTGGAACTCCAAAATAAAAAGAAGTCATAGTCAAAAACACAGTTAAAAAGTTGGAGAGCTATGATAAAGAAAAGAGAATGAGAGCATTAGACATGCAACCCTGAGAGCATTAGACATGCTGGAATATTTTATTCAATTGTGTTATTGTCTTCCGAAGAAGAGATAGACACCTAGAAGACAATGTATAAATAAACCCCAAAATGACAAAATAATATAAGACTTAGAAAAAACATTTCCACAAGAAATGGAATGTATTAAGCCTTATAGTTATTCCTAAGGAAGTCTAGTGAAGACCAAAAGGTGAGGTGACATTAATTACAGTAAAAAAGCCATCATAGGTAGAGACATTGTATACTTAAACAGGAAGGTTTAGCAATAACCAAAAGCAGAAAACTGAAGTTTGAAAAATTAAAGAAATCAGGCAAAAAAATGCTATAAACCAACAGCGCAATTGATGACTGAAACATGATCATAAAGAAAATCTCAATACTCCTGACATCAAGATTTGTGGGACTTCATTCTGTTAGTTATCTTTATATTTGACTGTGACATAAGTGAAATTGAGAAATAGTGACATTTAAGATCATTAGATAAGTTTTTGTTTTTCCAGGACTGAATGCTACAAATCTCTGACGTAATGGAGACCTGACTCTACCTACACCCCTGTTACAACATTAGTAATTTTGATAGTGGATCAATTTAAGAAACTTTAACCATACTTGTTATTTACAGCTGCTCTCAGTGTTTCAGTTTTATTTCAAATCTAGTTACTTGTTATTGGGTTACTGGACCTTTCATAATGCAGTAAATAGCTTTGATAAACAGGATGGCTTTACAAAAATGGGATCTGTAAGCAACATAGGGGCATAGGGAAGTTAATGGATATTGTAATTTTGATTTATTTAGAATAGCATTTCGCCCATCTTTTGGATAAGTAGACAGAACTAAATTGAGAGAAATTTGTGTGAGAGAAGGGAATGAAAGTTCCTTAAGAAAGGCTAGTATTTAAATGAGAACAGCATACAAAACAAAAGGAATTATGGTGGGTTTTTTAATGAAATCATAAAATCATAGAATGGTTCAGGTCAGAAGGGACCTTTAGAGAGATCATCTAAACCAAACCCTCTGTCACAGGCAAGGACATCTTCCACTAAATCCGGTTGCTCAAAGACCCATCCAACCTGACCTTGATGATTTCTAGGAATGGGTTCCATCAATCACTTCTCTGGGCAACCTGTTCCAGTGTCTCATTACTCACATAATGAAAAAATTCTTCATTTATATATTTTCGTTTAAAACTGTTCCTCTTGTCCTATCACTACAGACCTTTCTTAAAAGTCTCTCCATCTTTCTTATAAGTCCCCTTTAAGTATTGAAAGGCTGCAATAAGGTTTCCCCAAGACTTCTCTTCTCCTGGCAGAACAACCCCAACTCCCTAAACATTTCTTCACAGGTAACACGGTCCAGCCCTCTGACAGTTTTTATGGCCTTCCACTAGACCTGTGTTAACAGGCCTGTGACTTTCTTGTGCTAAGAGCACCAGAGCTGGATGCAGTATACCCAGAGGGATCTCACAAGAGTTAAACAGAAAGGCAGAATCACCTCCCTTGACCTGCTGGCCGCAATTCTTTTGATGCAGCACAGGATGCAATTGACTTTCTGGACCACAAACATGCATTGCTGATTCAAATTCAACATTTCATCTACCAATATCCTAAAGTTCTTCTCCACAGGGCTGCTCTCAGTTCAATCATTACTCAGTCTATATGGATACTTGCGGTTGCCTCGATCCAGGTGCAGGACGTTGCACTTGACCTCATGAGTCTCATGAGGTTCACACTGGCTCCTCATCTCTCAAGGCTGTTGAGATCCCTCTGTAGTTCCCTTCTTTCCTCTAGAGCATCAGCTGCACTATCATGTTGGTGCTACTAAGGAGTGAGGATTCCCAGCACCTGTTGGTATGAATAGTAAGAGCTGGCAACACATGGGGGGAAAATAACTTATTATTTCAGTTTCTATCAAAAATCAACAGGAAAAACCAGCTTTTTTAAACAAAAAAAAAGACTACAGATCCATCCCTAGGGTTACTAAATGCCAATCAAAAGTGGAGTGGCTTGTATCACAGTGTAAAGCTGCCAGCTGTTTTGAAACACAAAAATATATCTTTAAAATTATAGTGACAACATAAGTGTTCATATAAGCCAAGCTTCCAGGCCATTTAACTTGATTCTTACTCATATGGGTCTAGTCTGCAGGAAATCTTTCTGTTGAAACTCCAGATGTTACCGAAAAACATAGATTTTATGCCCTTAAAAACAGTGTGAGTAGTAAGCGATTCTGAGATGGCAGCACAATAATGATCAGAAAGGAGACTCTAGTCTGACTTTCATGTTATTCAATGATAACATAATGTTTATTAAGTAAAACCCAGCTGATAGTTTTCTTCCAGCATCATTTTCCCAAGTCTCCTCAGATTAAAGACATTCACAAAAATGTTGTATGTTATCAAATTTTACCCAGGTACCCTAACTGAAAATACCTTATGTGTTTGAAATTTGTGGGATTGCAGAACATAAATGTGCATGTATGTATTAATGTCACTCACTACACTTCTGTATTTAGAATTTGAGGTAGGTATCTGTTATATAGATGTTTCTATATATTCTCCAATATTAGATCAGTTAAATTTACCATCTCTAATACATAGTTAGAATTTAAAATATACAAAAAAGGATACAGTTGTTGAATACAGTACTATCTAATTACATTTTTTATTTTTTGCAATTATAGTATAACACTAGTAACAAAAAAAGAAAAAAAATTCCATGTGTACTAATTTGTACTGTTCCTAACTGTTGGAAACAAAATCATGATGTCTATATATGAAAGTATATTGTTGAGGTGCACATTTCCTAGAAGTAACAGCTCTAGGTAGAGAAGAAAATCATATAATATTGTAGGTAGTTTTGAACATGTGAGTCTTTCTTTAGTCTCATAAGAATTATATAGAGCAGATATGATGAATTAAGAAATAGGGAAAACCTTCATACTAAATATTTGCTTTTGAATTGCAGAGCATATAAGATAATTGGCATATATACATATCGATTTATTTAAATTAACCTTCTCCATTATTGAGAGTGTTGTTTAAGTTTAGTGAACTTTTCCAGCAATAGGAATGAAGATATTTAGGTTGTATTTCTTTTAAGTTTGTTAGGGTTTTTTTGTTATTTTTTCCCTCCAGGATTTATATGTTTTGAATTTGACAGGTATTTACAAATATTTGTGAGCTGAATGAAAATATAAGGATTACTCTGTGGTGGGAAATGATCATGCCCACCCAGTTTCAGTAGTTAAAAAAAAGGAAGAATATTGTAGTTGGTCAGTCTAATTTCTGTTGTCTTTCTCTTTGTGGATGCAGCATCATGCAAACAGAATCAAAAGGAAACAACATATTCTGCACACATGAAATTTGTACTATCTTTCTGTGTAATCTCAAGGTAAACCAGAATCAGCAGCAGCTTACCTCAGAAGGGATATGGATAAGCACGTCACATGTGGGGAGAGTTAAGGTAATTCCTGGAAAGGATGAATAAATAATCTCAGGGAGTTCATATTAAAATCTTGAGGTTTAAAATACTTTTCAATGTATCTTACCTTGATTACACTATGTAAGCCATACATACACCACAATCACAGTGGGATATGTCAGAAACTTTGTTGTCAACTGTTGATGTGTACATAAAGGAATTTTTTTTTCTTTGTCTCCATAAGTAAAAGTTATTACTAATTACTGCTAAGTGTGATAACGTGTTTAAAGCTAATCCTACCCTTTATCATTTTGCTAGCATGGATTTGTAAATGGGAAAGCTTTTTATAAGCAGACTGTTTTCCATGAGAACTTTTTTCATGTAGCATAATTTTCACATTTGGGAGTGAGTGATGAAGATGACTACAGAAAAAGGACACATAGCCCTGAGAGCTAAAGCATTTGAAATCTGCCTTCTGCCATAGAATTTTTACATGTTGCCAAGGAATGTTTTTACCAAACATTTCATAGTTGGTCACTAATTGCATATTTTTCTGTCTTTTGGGCACATGACTAAATACCTTGGAACTGACAGTAAAAGAAAGTAAATTGGATTTTAGAAGTGATTAGAAAAATAAAAGAGGATGATAAGAGGGTAAAAACTGCACTGTATTTGCTAAACTCGACTAATGTGCATAGTCATTTAGAATACTATTTGCCCCTGTTCATCTCACTCTGTTAAAAAGATGTAACAGGGCTGGAAATGATTCAAAGAGAGATAACAATGATGACCGAAATTATGGAAAAACTTCTAAGCAGAAACACTTTAAAGGTTAAAGACACCTTAAAAGGAATATGATGCCATCTATGAAATCATGGAAAGCATAAATAACAAGTAATTGTTCATTGCTTTAGAAATGAAGAAATAACAAAACTGTGAAATCAAGATGTGAAATTGTACAATGAACCTACTTTGTACAAAATACAGTTTCTAGAGAAAATTAAATTAGATTAAGAATGATTATATACTTGGAAAATTTCATCAAATGGAACTAATTAAAAAGGGTGTATCATCCAACTCAAACAATTCCTGAGCCCAAAATAAGAAAGCTAGGTGATATTTCATTTGCTTGCACATTTCTTGCACACTAACACAGACACTCAGTGTTGTTCAACGACAGGCAGAATATTGGGCTGGAGAAACTTTCACTTCTAACCAAAGGCTGTTCTTACAGTAGCAACTTAATCTTTGGGAGCTGGCCTTCAGTTGTCAGACTGCACATTGAATTCTCAGAGAGTGTCCAGTTATATTCACCTTAAGCTGGATCTTCAAAATCAGAAGAACTTGGTTGCCTTGAGATCCCTAGATTATATCTGCTATAGATATCACTGTTCAGGAGATCATGGTGTAAAGTGACAAAGAGCCCTGCTTTTCAATGGAATGAGTATCCCTGTAAAATATATGGGTAAAATTATATATACCTGAGCTATCAAGCAGAGATTCTACAAGACTGAGTGTGTCTTTCTTATGGAGGAAAAAAAACACAAAAAACCAAACCAAAAAAAATCAACCCAAAACAAGCAGGCTTGATTTTTCAAAGGCATTAAGCTCAAGGCTGAAGAAGGTATCAGAGTCCTGAGAGCAGCACCAAGCCCAAACAGGGGCCTTCCTCCACTTTTCGCACAGCCCAGTACACCATTTCATGCCAGTTTGGGACTCCTAGTCCCTGCCCCAGGGATTATGTAGGAATGCAAAGCTTCAGCACTGTCTGTCTCTGATTTTGTCTCCTGCATTGATGTTGTAGCTAGCTTCAGTTCAGTGCTCTGACCTGGGTGGACCCCTTTTTTTCAATATTTGATTCTCACTGATGAAGTCTGTGCACACTTGACCTCTGCATTTACTTACAATGACTAAATAAATATGGATCTTAATCTAGTTTTTTAAAACTTGAACCTACATCTCTGTATTCCAAAGATTATACTTTCAATACAGGCTGAAAATAATAAGAATAATAAGAAGTCAGAAAAACAAATATTTAGAAAATGAGAGGCCAGTTATGCACTTATAAATGTTGTCTCTTAAATACCTTCTGATAATTGCTTATGTGAGATCTGAGCTGAGCTGAAATAGCTGACAATCTTTCAACAGACCACTGATTACTGAGAATATAAAATGTGACTCACTACTTTTTAGTTGTTTTCAATCTTGTTTCACTTAGTGTCTAGATAAAAGTCAGAGCAAAAAATGCTACAAACATCTTTGTTTTATTTGTGCTTTAAGCTAGCCTGTTAAAAAAATGTAGCATATCACTGCATTCCAGATAACTTCTTAATTGTCCATGCAGAAAGATGCGTATGCGTGAACCCATGATTATATAATTTTAAGTAAGCTTCATTGGAAAATTTCATTTATTTTTTTTATTTTTACTAAGACCTTCAGTTTTTAGCAGTTAACCTAACTTTTTCCAAATTATAAAGAAAAACTCATCTGATTCTTGTGATCAAAAAAGATCACCACTCATATTTCAAATAATATTAGTAAATATAGTCATAGGATTCAAATCTGCAGAAAGAAATTGATTAACATGGAATAATGATGTTTAAAAAGAAATAGTTGTATATTGATATTTAAAAAACACCACAAGAGATATTTGAATGTTACATTATGCCAAAATAAAAGTATCTACACTGATTCTTTGCATCCTCAACCATACTATCATCCATACATATTATCCATTGTCCTATTTCAACTTCCATTTCCCCCACATTAAACAGCCCTTTAAAGGTGAACCGAAAAAAGCTAAACAAGACTTCTTCAAAAGAATTTGTTGTAATTTGCTTACAATTATGCATCATTTATTGTGTCAGATCAATGTTTAAAGGTAACTTTAAGTTTAAAGGTAAACTTTTACTAAAATTCATAATATCCTTGGTGGACAACATCTCCCCAGAATTACTTTCTGGCTATTACTTTGTGATTTGAGAAGTTGCCCGTAACGACGGTAGCAATTTTTGTTCTCATCAGTCTTTAAGGACAGTCTGTATATATTGCACACCAACACTTGTATATGGGATACAATTTTGATCAAGCGTTTTGAGAATGAGTTCCATATGTTTTTTCCATTACCTTTTAGAATATATTCTTAGACTCTCAAACAATCTTCTTGTTATCAATTTAGTACTCTTCTTCCCCTCTCTCCCCTTTCTTTTAACATGAAAACATACAAATTAGTCCACCCTCAGTTCCAGCTGTACAGCCCTGGAAACTACGTTGGTAATTGACTTCCTGTGCTGTTTCTACACTTGAATGTTAATGAACAGTTTGTTAATGAACTTTATAGTTGATAGTAAATATTGACTATGCCTTGGAAATTGTTTTTTGCAATTAAAAAAGTTACAGTTAAGGGTGTGCATATCTTTTAATTACAAAAAATCCATCTCAAACCAAACCAACCAAACAAAACCCCATACAAACAAACAAACAAACAAACCACCACTAGAATTTTAGGTGTAAATTCTTCCTAGTCTACTCTTTTTAAGGTTCAACATTGAGAAGTTTTTTTCTTCTTATCCATCTTAAGACATAAGTTCAGTGTTTTCTACAAATTATATGAGTACGTAGGTCCATGTCTTTCAAAGTGCTTGCACAATCTTTAATTGCAAAATTAATCTGACTATACCAAATTATTTATTCTGTACCTTTTCATACAGAGGACCTACTGAAAAAAAGTCTGTCTCCTTTATTGTTGAATGAAAAGTAAGTTTTGTAATTTGGTTTCCCTGCAAGTTGAAGCCTTAAATTTTTTACTTTGTAAGTGTGACTTTCACACTGGCTTAATACCTGATTTAATGCCTACTGAATTTATATATTCTGATAGACTCAAGAAACTGATAAAAATCACTGTCCATGTTTTGCCACAAAAATCCCATAGGCCCATCCTGAAGAATTCACAGTATAATTTTAAGATGGTGAGTGAGGTGAAAAAGAAGTTTTAAAGGAGAGTACATGGGAGGAATGACAAAATAAATTATCATCAATATGAATAATTTAATCTACCACTGTGGATTTGTACAATTAATTCTTCCTTTTTGTAGCAGCTCTTCAGCTTAATTTTCAATAGCCCACTGATTCCTTTTCTTTAAAACAAAATATCAGATTCACAGATTCTGAACAGGAGATAGACACATTAAGCAGTGTCAATTCTAAAGGCAGCAACAATAAAAAGATGGAATTAAAATAACGACTGTAGTCAGAAATGCCAGGTTTGCAGTATGACATACCACTGTTTATTTTAACGTGTAACTTAAAATTGACCAAATCTGACTGGCAAGAAAAAGGACAGCAGGTCCACAGCAGGTCACTTGAAAGTTAACATTGTTCATTTGTACCAAATAACCCTGTAAATTCTTAGTGGCTGTTAGAAGGTGAGTTCAGGAAACGACAGAAATTACAAGTGATACAAATGTCTTGAAGTTACTAGACTTGAGATAAGCTATCATGCAGAGTTTCAGATGCAAGGATACATTGTTTTTCAAGATAGACAAAGGGCATGTAATATACTCTATGTAATATTTACAATTTTAAAAGATCTTTGTCATTTCAAGGCTCTCTATTGCAATTCAGACATATCATTTTGCTTTTTTTTGTCAGGACTAGAATCAGACAATATTTATTTTTTTATATTCAAGGTAATCTGTTCTTGTTCATATAACTGTAGTAATTAATGTAGTTGTTGCAGTTGGATACTGACTGATCTGATAGTTTAAAGATAGGATTGTGATGTCAAGGTTATAGCCCTTTGAGATGGTTACTGCTTCTGGTGAAAAGGAGCTGTTCTTGTGTGTTTTTTTGGTTGGGGTTTGTTTTGTTGGTTTTTTTTTTTTTACTGTGATGTTTCTTTTTGTGCTACTGTTGTTTTGGTTTTGTTTTTGGTTTGGTTTTTTTTTCTGTGTATCTGTGTTGTAAACCATCTTTCATAGTCTGCCATCTTAACTGCTCTAGGCAGAAGTGTGTTGCTTAATTACAAAGTGTCATAAATTCATATGTCATTTGTAACTTTAATGGCAAATCATCAGTGAGATTTGTTCTGCCAGCACTAGGGCTGTGGAACATTGAAAACAAAATTTCACAAGTTAATGGCCTGCCCTTTTCTGACAGCACACCAAGCTTTCACACTATTAACTAACACTTTGCTTCACTCAACCACTGAACTGTTGACAAAAGCACTTTAGCAAGTCTGAACAGCAGAAAAAAAAATCAAGTAAATCAAAAGCCAGTTTGGAAGGAGGCAGAAAAACAGGGAAAAAATTCAAATCAAAGGAAAAATTTTAACAAGCAAAACAAAGCAACTTGATATGCTTTGATAAATTCATCATCAGTGCAGCAATACAATGAATAATACCTCTTAGAATTTTTTAGTTTTTGAATAGTTTTCTTCTCAATACTGAGGAAACAATCATTGAATAGTCCTGAATTATTTCAGTTTGGTTTAAGGGTTTGATCCTATATAACTTAGGTAGTGCTTATTTTATCCAAGTTGTTTTGAAACATGAAGAAACCCCAAATTTTTCCTTGTGCAAAAAACTAAATTTCACAAAAAATGTTCACAATGGAAATATTCATCCCTATAGGGATTTCAGAAAGAGATCTTTTAAGAACATGAAAGAGACAGTAATAAAATCATATGTTCAGATGTAATCATAAAAACATGGTTTGTGCAAGCACAGTAGGTGGCTAGCACATAGAGTAGATACCTTTAGTTTGCGACAATATGGAGTTGTATGTAGGTGTATCTTTATCTGTTAAATGCATGCACACATATTTACTTATGCACAATAACAAAAAACTGAGAATGTATAAGTTTTTATCCAGAATATTCTTGGAACTCAGTATGACCTAATTCTTGTCCAGTAGCAGAGGCAACACAATACGAAGATTTTGGTGAAGTGGAGGATTGTATGATTACAGCTTCAGACTGAATTGTGTATAAAAAGTAGCACATAGAGGAGGTCTGCAAAAAAACCCCTCAAAGTTTCTGATGCACCACTTGGAATCTTGTGAATATAAATGCTAGGAAAAGCACCTACCTCTTAGTTAAGTGATCTACTAACTCACATTTTTGGCAAGTGACCCCATTCTTGTAGTGAAAATGACTCAGCCTTTGTAATAATGGTTCATATTATTTTTGACATTGCATCAAGCAGAATTTCTTACTATCTGAAAGCATGTTGGAATATTGCATCTGATTTCAGTGACATGCCTGTGCTACACATGCCCGTGTTACACATGCCCACAAGGAGAAATTTAGCTTTCTGGTAAAATAATTTCTGGTTTTGTCTTCTGTAACCATTGTCGTTTTCTCTGAATGAAGACCAAGAATTTGCTGCAAAGTGCTAGATTAATGGGTTTACTACAACCTATTCATTGGTCAGTTCAAATAATTTGAGGGCAGGGAAACCAGTAGCAGCTTTTTCCTTTATATTGTTTCAAAATTCCAGTTTTGCTAAATTTTGACATCTATATGGATGTCTTAGATGCATATAAAGTAACATATAATGTTACTGACACATATAATGTATAATGACACAATATAATTTGCAAATTAAAATATGAATTATACAATGAATATTACATAGGATTAACCATGTAATTGCCTAGGAAGGTCAAGGGGTCACAGATGCCGTTCACAATCGCAAAGCTAAGCCACCATAATGAATCAAACTTCAACCACTCCTAACCCTAAACACATCATATGCAGTTTAAGTACTTAGTACACATTTTTAAGTCAAGTCACAGCAAGACAGATGCCAGAGAAACAGGAAAATGAAATGGAATGTAGGTGGGTAATAAGAGAGAGAAGTGACAGAACAGACCAAGGATTTAAAAAAAAAAATATAAAAGGCAGTTTAGCTGTCACTCAATATTTCCTGTGAGATATTAAACTCAGAGATGATTGTTTTCTAGTAGATCGCTCTTTGCACCATTTGCCTCAATTAAGTGTTTCTGGAAAGAATGTTCACCACCAAAGTCTGTATTTAGTTTAATGAAAATTCATACTTAAGATCCTCTTTGGTTGTTCAGTCACAGATATAAAATATTTCTGCTTTACCATCCTCTGTCCACTTTTTCACTTTTCAGGCATAATTGTTTATTTATTTATAAAAATTTGAATGTAAAATCACAAGAAAAAATATTAAAAGATCATTGATGACAGCAAGAAATTTACAACACTGTTAGATTTAACTCTTGAGAAAGGAGGTCTTATGATAAACTTGGGGACTATTTTGCTATCTCAAAATCAGCCAGCAAAGCAAATAAAAGTTGAAATAAAGATAATATAATTAAAAAATATATAGACATTCAATACCAGCAGATAGGTACATTTGAGGAGAAAGTAAAGGTTATTTCTCTAGTCAGTTTGATGTTAAATGTGGAGAGACCTCAAACTGATCAAAACCCCTCAGCTCAATTTAAAAACAGTAAGACTTTGAAAAGGTCATTCTGCAAATATAGATGAAAGTGTTAATGTTCTGAATAGTGTTGTTTACAGAGTTAGTAAAAATATTCAAAATACTAAGAGGATTGTATGATACAAGGCTGGAAAATTTCCTTGTTAGATTCCTATATTATCTGAAGGCAATGTTCTAAATTTTTATTCTTTCATATTCAGTGCATCATGTCTAAGACAGCGTTAGTTGAGATGACTACCTTCATAACACATTATGAGCTAGAACTAATGTAAGACTAACATTACATTCTCTGATCTGACTAAAATATGGCATTCTCTTGAAAACTCAACTGAAGTTGTATAACAGTGTAGAGATGAGTGCAGTTGTGTCGTTTTCTACTCGTATATGAGTGATTTTAAGCAATTTTTTAAAGCAAGTTTAACTTTCTGATAAATTATTTGTTTCTCCTAACAATAATAACAATGTTTGATGTAATTTCATATATTATTGCAATTTTTTCTCCATTTGAAGCAAGAAGGCTATCTTTTCTTCTCCCACTAAGTGATCTTCCTGCACTCACAACACAAGGGTGGTATTTACTTTTTGCAGAACTGTACAACTGTTTCATTATATTTTCTGATTGTAAAGAGGTTTACCCAAGAACTGTTCATTCCATGACAGAAAAAGAGAATTCTAACCTCTTCATTTGTAGATGAAATTTTTTGGCTTCTGTGTATAAAACCATATAAAAAATGAATTTTTGTGGCCACATTTAATTGCAAGAGACACATATTAAACCTTTTTTTTTAATAAACAGTATTTTTGGGATCTACTGATCCAAAATGAAAGTTTTTGTAAATTCATTACATCCACAGAAAACCTTACTTCTTAAGAGCTTAAATAATCAATAGGTCATAAGGTCAATACATGAAAGTTTTGTTCAGTGCTTTAGAACAAATCAAGTATGCAAGAAGTGATTCCTGAGTTTTGGGAACAAACTGTGAAACATTTCTGCACAAACAAAAATAACACATTTCCATAATTATGCTGGTTAATGATGTTTGCATTTGCATAATCACCACAATGCTTCCTTTAATTTTTGCATGTTTCATATTTTTCTTTCCATTTAGCAATTTCTCACATTGTTTGTTGGGCAGTATGGTGGATTAATCCTAGAATATTTGCATTTTTCTATAAATAACATTATACACTGCTAAACAAATAGAGCATTGGGTGGGTTTTTTGCCTGTTTTACTAATCATTTGATTATATGTGTTTCCATTACATTTGCTTTATTTGTTGAAAGGAATAGCTCCTAGGCCAGAAGCTTTATGAATCTTGTTAGAAACATCTGTAAGGAGATTTCATTGAAATAAAACTTCTCTGTACAGCACTTTTTTTCTTCAATAACCTAGAAAAATCATTCAACTTTTCACAAAACTTGGCCAAACTCATAAAAAAAAAGCATAGAAGAAAGTCAGAAAGTCAGAAGAAAGAAGTGCTTACAGCACTTATTTGTATGCAAATAACTGAATTATAAGAAAAGACTAGCGATATTTACATTAAAAAACTATCACTGAAAATGTTCAGGACAAAATCCCTCCTTAAGGAGTCAGTGGTGAGGTTTGTGTCACATTTCATAGACATAACAATCTGCTGCTAGAACATAACAATCAGTAACAATCAGTAATAGTAGAAATGAATATAGGCTAGACATCAATGCAAAATTATCATAAAAAGCATAATCACTCTAATTCTACAAGGTATCTGGTGTGGTTGACAGAGTTTTCTTCAAGAAAAAGAAATAGCTATGCATATGCTATACATATTATTTTATACAGAATGTGGACTTATGACTGTAACAGAGATGACAGCAAAAAAAGAAAACCAATCCTTAAAAAAAAAGATCAAACACAAAAAAGAGGCAGAGACTGGAGAGGGGGGGGGGAAAAAAGACCAAATGGAAGATACTTCCTGTTTAAAAATATTACTTCTACCTGAAACAATGTCTTAAGTGTTTAAAAAAAAGAGGTCAACTCAATTGTTTGGGGTTTTTTTTATTAGAAACATGACTAGTTTTGATATCTAGATAAAGAGAAAATATATGTATGTGAGCTGATCTTCCATGTATTCTTCATTCTTTTAAGCTTCAGCAAGTGCAGCTATATTAGTTCAAATTGCTTATATTTTAAATTTTGACTGAAAGCACTTATCTTTTGCACAGTCAGTGTGGATAATGGTAATTTTATACCCTAATAAATTTGTCCTGTGTCCTAGCCCCTGGATGCTAAGTCATAATCTATCTTTCTTTCATAAAATTTGCAGCATATTTTTATATTTAACAATATACTTAAGTCTAGTTGAAGCAGAGTCTAGGTATATGCTTACACACTTTACATGATGCTCATTGTTGACAGATACCACCACTCTGAGCTCTAGATTAATTTTATTTTGGCAACTTAAAAGCATCACATATCTAAAACCAACAAAGGAAGCAGAATTTTTAATATTTACCATTAAAAAAAGTAAAACAATTAAAGCAGGTATGTAATAACAAATAATTCAACTATTTTCTGATGAACTCTGAGCTGACTTCAGTATCTCTTTCACTGTTATTTCTATCTTTTCAGAGCCACCAACTAGCCAAAAACATACATTGTTAAAGCCTATATAAATACCCAATATAGACAATTGAGTGTGATTATGCATTCTGCATAGTAATTACTATGTGATTAAGAAACTAAAATGCTATAATATATGTATTACTTATGAACTTATGTATACACAATAAACTATAAGCCATGCTTTGCATAATCTATTTAAATAGTAGTGTTCCTAATATATTTAAACCTGAGAAGTCTTGCTCATCAGTCTCACAAAACGCAGACATAATTATGGAAGATATTCGTGCTTTAGGTGTTTAAATAAGCATTTAAACTTAAATCTTTCTTTTATATGAGACAAGAATGGGAAGTACTTTGTATTCTTCATTGCTATGTCCTGGATAATAATTTAAAGAAAAATTTAATATGAAATAATCAATTGTAATCAGCAAAACTTATGAAATATTTTTATGCTAAGCTTATTTTTGATTCTAAGTTACTTGAAGATAACTTAAATTAAGTGCATATATAGAAAAGAAAAAACAAATCCTGTGGATATGGACCTAGAATGTTTTCAGCACATATATTTGTGTTGGTGTTCCATGATTTGCACTATTTTATTTATTTAAACTATATGTTCATAGTAAAATATTTTCTGTATTCACTCTCTATATAGCTAAATATATGTCAAAATATCTTTTGAGTTATATTCTTATTATTTTTTTCTTCCTTAAAAGAAAGTATGTGCTGCTAAGTACATAGCCTCTCTTACAGACTGTAGTCAATGTGCAGTTTACAAAGTAAACATGGAATGGCATAGAGCAGGATTTTATGACATTTGAGGATTCTCTAAGGATGCCTGAGTTCTTTAAGAATTTAGGATATGCTGCATGGAAGGAAACACTGGTTAAATTTGCAGAGATAACACTGAAGCCATCATCTTAACACTTGCAGCACCAGGGTACCTGAATTCAATTCCTCTGACAAGTCAGCACAGGACAGAATTTCATGACCCATATTAACAAAACTCAGACCATTCTGCAACTGAGACAGATGGTTGAACCCTGATTGCTGGGAAACTACCAATTACTTACATGGTAAGTGGAAACAGCTTGTTGATCTGTCTAAAGTCTACCATGAATAAAACCCCATAAAACTGGTGACTCAGCTCTCTCTCCCTGTCACTGGCTGACCACTAGAACCAACATACAAAAAGGTCTAGGGATCAGGAGGGCAGTGCCAGTTTGGTTCAGCTTCTACTACATGTCAAATATCATTCTTATTTTGACTGTTGGATACATTTTTCAAAACTACAGGCAAAAAAGCCCATCATGTCTCAATGAAGGCCATGCTAAACCTCTAGAGCTGTTTTAGCTATATAGGCAACAAACTAAAAGGTAGAAATACAGAAAATGAAGAAAATTTTGATTTGAACAAAAAGAAAGAAATCCTGAAAGATGCATGAACACAAATATGGAAGCTGAATTTTCATTAATGAAAGAGATTATCAAGGGAAGAAATATAATGAGAAAAGACAAGGAACCCATAACTGCATTTCCCTTTGGAAGGCAGAGGAGAAGAAAAGAGGACAATGTACTGAAAATAAATTGTAAACATCCTTTATTTTTAAATTCATGTATCTTATATTACATTTACAGAAAATGCAAATTCTCCTCTAATACCACGTATATTTCATCTGACTATAAATTTTACTTAAGTTGGGTAAGGGGTGAAAGTCACATCTATCATTATGTTATGAGTGCTGTCTCTAGTGTGCAGAAACAATCATTCAAAACAGTGATTTTTTTTTTTTACAAAAAGACAGCTATAGATACTGTCATTTATAAAAAAGGGTTACAATTCTTCAAGTCAATTGTACACCCATTCTCTTCAAAACACCCAAGATCTCAAGTGATCTTCACTTTTGACTGCCTTATTATTTGTGTAACAAAACTTGCTATTCACCTTTTGTCCTGAATTTATATTTTGGGGCACAGAGGAAAAACAAATACTAAAGTCAATAAATCTAAAATCAAAATCAACCCAAAAATTATCCACATGGAGGCTAGGGGGAGTGGAGAGTAGGAATGTTGTAGGGGAGACGGTAAGGATAAAAAAGCTTAAGGGAGACCCTCTTGCTGAGTCACAACATTCAGAGTGAACTCCCTTGCCAAATTTAGTCCCAGACTATATCAACAGTTTAGGCCTAGAGACTTAACAGCATTTAACAGATATCTTAAGTCAAATAATTTAACAAAGGATGCATATAGAATTTACTGTAGTACAACAGGAACTCACAGGCCTAACTTATGTACAAATCTGAAGTACTGAAAAATCTAGGAAAATAAAATTCATAGTATATTTGCTATAACATATCCACACTCACATGCCCACAGACATAAAAGAGTATGTACAAGGTATACCTGTGAAAAATTCCCCTCAAATTCAGTGAGGTAGTTACATCAGATGACTTTGTATCTTCTCAGTGGGTGAAAGGTTGAGCTTCAAGGAGTGGGGGTGGAAGCCCAGGCTCTTCATCCTCCGCAAACTTGAGAGTTCACTGGCTCTGAGAGGCGTCCCACTCATAGGGAGGGTACTGGTCTCAGCCTGCTGGAGTCCAGAAAAGCCCAAATGGTCTCAGTTAGCAACACTGTTTATAGGGTGGGAAATGAGTTCACTTAAATTATAATAATTTTTCATCCTGGAAGCAATTTGCCCAGAGGATGAGGGATACACCACAGAACTACAGAATATGCTGAGCTGACAGGGACCCACAAGGATAATTGAGTCCAATGCCTGACCCTGCACAGGACCATTCCCAAGAGTCACACCATGTGCCTGAGTGCATTGCCTAAATGCTTCTTGAACTCTGTCAGGCTTAGTGCTGTGACCACTTCCCTGGGGAGCCTGTTCCAGTGCTTAATCACTCTCTGGGTGAAGAACTTTTTTCTAATATCCAGCCTAAACTTTCCCTGACACAACTTCAGGCTATTCCCTCGGGTCCTGTCACTGGTCACCACAGAGAAGAGATCAGTGCCTGCCCCTCCTCTTCCCCTCATGAGGAAGTTGTAACTGCAATGAGATCTCCCCTCAGTCTCCTCTTCTCCAAGCTGAATAGACCAAGTGACCTCAGCTGCTGCTCATGCAGCTTCCCCTCAAGGCTCTTCACCATCCCCATTGCCCTCCTTTTGTCACTGCAATATAAAAAAAGATATTAAGATATTAGACAGTGACCAAAACTGCACAAAATATTCAAAGTGAGGCCCCACTAACGCAGAATAGAGCAGGACAATCACCTCACTTGGCCACCACAACCTTTTATATACTACTTGATGCCATCATGGATTTTCATTCACATTTTAAAAGTACTTCTGATCCTAATTTCCCATTGCATAGGAATAAAATAACTACTAAGCTCTATGTTCACATTGCCAACAGAATCTTCTTTCTCGTCTAGTAAATCTTGAGCCCTTGCAGAAAGGTAGTTCAAAAGGCTCTAAACTAGTAATTTTCCCTAGTTATTTTAAATGGTTTATTATTACTTGGTAGAAATTCTGACAACTTTCAGAAAGATCTAATTCTCCTGTGCAGGTCTTAACTCAGAGGTTTGGATTCCATTTTTCAGGCTGAGCATAATCAGCCACTGAAATGGCTAGCCTGTAAGTCCTAAATTTCCTGTTTGGGTCTTTCATAAACAATTATAGCTTACTCAGAAATTCTTCTTTGGTTTTGTAATTCTTCCAGGTATGTAGACTTCAAGTTCTATACATGGTGTTTTCTTATTTTGGGGATCATAACAGTGATGTTTAACAGAACTAAAATCCATTTAGCATTTTTCTTCTGCATTCCATAATGGAAATCTTCCACTCACTTTCACTCTCTGGTTAAATAGTTATTGCATAAAGTACATCTATTATTAGCATTTTACCTGGTTGTTACCTGACTACTGGCACTTTTGTTTGTTTTTATTTCCTTCATATTTTGTAGCTATTCACTGCTCTCTTTAGAGGACAGTTTACTGTCTTAAACCTCTTCCAGGTATTTGTGCTCAAAAGTAGTGCAAATGAGAGAGAACTTGTGTGTTCTCTAGAGAAAAACACCAGTATTTTCCACTGATTGTACTGTAACATGAGAACTTGTTGGGAAAGACAAGTTTTGCACTGCATGTGCAAAACAGAGACAGAGGATCATCCAGGCTACATATCATGGAAAGGGAAACTTCTGGAGACAAGCCCACCACTGTGACAACTTCCAAGGGACCAGAGACTTTATAATTCAACTTAACCTGCATCTTTTATGTACAGGTTGCCCCCTGTTTAGATAGAACATGTGAACATACTGTTCCTTTCTTGCCAGGTATCCAGCCCTGCCCCCCTCCCAACCTTATTGGATCTATCACCTGTCACTCCCCATTCCTGGGTTTAGTCCTTCTGCTCCCTTATTGGCCCCTGTGTCCCCCAAACCACACCACTCCCCCTGAACCCTTACCCAATCACATCCTACCTCCCAAACCCTGCACGAAGAGCTTAAATACCCTTGAGTAAAGTAATTAAAGGCTTTTTCTATGGCCTCACTATGTTGGAGTGCTGCCTGTCCTTACTCCTGACCCCGTGGGGATTTTGCAATCCCTTCCATACTCCGGGAAGCCTGGGGAAATAGATGGAGCTGGCTTCGCCCCAAAGCTGTTAAGAACTGAAGTGGGAAATCTTGCAGGGTATGTCTACTTTAGCAAGTAAGGCAGAACATCAGGAATGGACTTGTAAATCAAAGCAGTTGTCAATAACATCCCCTATTAGCATGTTTCATGTGAGGTTGCTTCAGACTGTCTTCAATCTGCTTTCATTAACTGAATGGCAGTAGTGACTGGAGGTTTTTTGGTGTACTTTTGGTGTGCATATTCAGATTAGTTTTACTTGAAATTAACTGTTGTGCTCTGAGACTGCCCTACAAAGTGAATCAATGTTATATGAGGATAGTTAGCATTAAAAAATACTCTCCTACTCCTATGAAACTGTAACAGATACTCTCAACCACTCTCTAAAATAAAGCAATTTCAATGGCTATAGAGACCTAAAAGTGATCATTAGATAATTGAGTACTAAAACTGAAATTAAGAAAGAAGAAATTTCTTTTGTCACATGGACTGCTCTTGTGGCTTTTTTGATTACTTTTTGTTATAGCTGCTAAGAAATAATCTATGGAGCAAGAGTAATAGAAGGCTGGAAATGTTCAAGGCCAGGTTGATGAGGCTGAGTAACCTGATCCAGTGGGTGCCATCCCTGCACAGCAGTGGGGCTTAGAACTAGATGATCTTTAAGGTTCCTTCTAGCCCAAGCTGTTCTATGATTCCATGTTTCTATGTTCTCATAGAAAATCTGTTGTAAAAAGCAATTTACTAATACTGAAACCCGCTAGATTGGTCACTTTGCCATAGAAGGAAATGAGGTTAGTTTTTCTCTTATGTGAAGTCAACCATTTCTGGCAAAGTTTTGAATCTTCTGTGCAAAGGCACTGCCTTTTTTTTTTTTTCAGCCTGAAAGTAGGCACCCAATCCAAGATAAAAACTAAGTAGCATTGTCTAGATCTCTGGCAGGTCAATGCAATGAGAGGAAAGCATATTCCAACCTTTGGAAATTCTCCCCTGCTGTGCATTTGTGAGTTTTCTCAAAGAGAATTCCTTAAAAATTTTTCAATATGTTGTTCTGCTCCGTTCAATAACATGGAAGAACCTAATGCAATATTGTCTGACTGAGAACCCCCTTCTCAGAGCTAGAACTAAAACCTTGACCTGAGACTTTGTGTACATGTATATATATCTGTAGCTTCCCTTGTTTCATATATTCATTGTAGTCATATAGTAGAGTCACAACTAGATTTTACATTGAGTTCAAAAAAGCTCTGCAATTTAAAACCAGTCCACTTCTTACTGCAAAATAAAAACCACTCCACTTCAATAGGTGTTCTCAAGTCATATATCTCAGTATCAAATATCTATCAAGCAATGAATGATGTATATAAAGAAAAAAGTGTCTGAAGCTCCTATATCTGAATAATAGATAGCTACACTTACCAAGACTTTTTCATTTTGGATCTACCCTAAAGATTTCTGTCTCACAACTCTGTCTCATATTCTGATCTGAATTCATTGTACCGATTTGAAACTTAATAGGAGAAGTGAGGGTAGTCTCACACCTGCTATATGAAATAGTGTAATAGCCAAGTAAGTAGGATGACTTATGCCTTTGATCTTGTATGTCCAAAGCTTAAAGTAAACAGTTACACCACCTCAATGTAGTGGGGAGCGAGAAGCACCCAATTTTTTTTCCCTCTTCTTATTTCTTTTGCTAATTTCATTTTCCTTTTGGAACCACATTGCTACATGTAAGAGTCATGGTTCTAAAATGACAATAATTAGGATTTGTAAGGTAGTACCTACAGTAGTAAACTTTGTTTTTTTCTCTTTAGGGTAAAATATACATAAACCATAATCTAAACAGCAGGGTAAATACAGCAGATCTTGCTTATTATTCTAGTCATTCCCAGGGTATTATGCCTTCTCACTTATATCTGCTTTCCTCAACTCATTCATAATTTTGGTCCTTACAATATTCTGGGCAGTGAACTACATCTTGCACATCAAAACATGACGGTTGCATAATAATAGACAGCCTTTACATTGCCTATAATTGCAAAGACAGAAATAATTACGAAAAATAGAAAACACAAATTCATAAGGAAAGTATTTCTAAACATCCTGGTTTCCCCTGGGATAGAACTAATGTTCTTCTTAGTTATAGTGCTTTGTTTTGTATTCAGTATGACAATAATTTTGATAACACATTGATGTTTTAATAGTTGCTAAGTAGGGCTTACTTTACATCAAGGACTTCTCAGTGTCTCATGTTCTGCTGGTGAGTAGATGCACAAGAAGCTGAGAGGTAGTGTGGCCAGAACAACTCATCCAAGCTGGCCAAAGGGATATTCCATACCATAGAATGTCATGCTCCCTATATAAACTGCTGGAAGCCACCCACTGCTGCTCAGCCTTGGGCTGAGCATCAGAGTGTGGATGATGAGCACTTGCTTGATGGTTAGGTGATTTGCATTAATAAGCAATAGGTATTGAATGAGTGTTGTACAGTCAACTTACCAAAACTTGTTCTGCAATTCTGACATGCCCTTAAGAAGTAATAAATGTTATAAATGAAATTTGAAGTTTTGCCAGTAATTGTTTAAAAACCAAAATGAAAAGCTTATCAAAAGGGCTGTTTTTGCCAAACCATTTGAAAAAGAGTCAATGGTAGTTTGAATGTGTTCAAATGTCAGTACTATTATCAGTTTGGTTGAATGCCTCTTAGCTCACCAATCTAAAGTACTTTGGTTTCTTATGCAAGAGCACTAGATTTTAAAATATATAGTCTTTAATAGTAACTACTATAACAGGAATTAAAGCCATAGACATTTCCATACTATTCAGCCTTATAACAGATTCTGGATGACTAGTTGAGAATAGCCCTTAGAAAGGACCTATTTTTATAGAAAAGGTCTAATATAAAAAAGAAAATCTGTATAAGAAATATGTAGTAAAATTACACAAAAATTCAAGCATCTCTAAATTTGTCAGTTTCCATGGCAGCAAACAATTTGTATATTACCTAGTATTTTAGGCACTGGATTTTCTTTTTAATGATTTAGGAGTACTCAGATACAATTTGAACCTGTTATATTTTGAAAAATGAACTCTGATGTATTTTATTTTGTTACATTATAAGATTTTTTAAAGGTTCTTATTCATTTAAACTTTCTTTTCTGATTTTGGTCTGTGAATTTTATTTGGTTTTATTATTATGAGAAAATGGCATAAACACATTCACAGCCCTGAAAATTCAGAATGAAATAAGTTATAGAAATACTAAATGTTATAGGAGACAGTGTATCAGAAACCAATAGAATTAGTCATCATCAGAGACAGATGTGAGTGCTCTGTTTCGTCATATGGTTTCTAAAGCATAGTCAATGTTCAGCTGCAGAAATGATAGAAAGGACAGTTTTTCTTCTTTAGTTTAAATTGATTAAAAATATTTTGAGTGAAAGGAATATTTGGAAGCTGATTCATGTGTAGACTTTATGTGAGGTACATTGTACATTATCTATTGCTATAATCTTTAATATAGACATTAGCTGTATACAGGTTGAATATAAATGTTATATGAAAACCTAAAAAAGTTAAGTGCATAGATCCAGTATTTAAAAAAAATGCCTTTCCTATTCACATTATAAATCACACTATGCTATAAACCCCTGAAATCTAAGTGGAACCCAAATTTAGATAAAGGTAATAGTAACAACATCCATATTGTTACATTTCTAGTGAACAAAAAGAACAGAAGGAAACTAATATGCAGTATTTATCTATTGTATTTTCACAATCTGGTTCTTTCCAAGAATCAAAAGACCAAAGAAGTAAATGCATCTGATACTTACCATAACCAAGGGAGGTTCAGATTATGTATTACAAAAAAAACCAAACAATAAACAAACAAAAAACCCACAAAAAACAACTGAAAAAAATCACTGGAAGATTGGCTAGGCATTGGAATAAATTGCCCAGGGAGGTGGTGGAGTCACTGTCTCTGAAAGTGTTGAAGTGTTCAAGAGGCACCTGAATGTGACACTTGAGGATATGGTTTAGGGGTGATTTATGGTGGTGCTGGGTTGATGGTAAGACTAAATGATCTTGAAAGTCTCCTCTAACATTGATGATTCTGTGATGGTGTGATAAGAGAAAACTAATGGCAAAAGAAGGAATCAGGATAAGAAAAACAATAAGGATAATAAAAACAAAGAGCTTACCAAGTTGTTTTCTTTTTTATGTTAGCAGAAGAAATCTTCTTAAAAGGAAAACTAATTTTGAAAAAAAAGAAATAGAAACTGCTTTTAAGAATTACCTGTTCTTGCCTCAAAGTGACACTAGAGCTTGGAATTTTGAAAATTTAATGTTTTAAGCTACATTAAAAAAGAGAAAAATATATTTGGTAAACACCATATCCTGATTCACTCAATTGCTGAATTCAATAGGCATGTGGAATTAATTTGTAGTAACTATTGAAAATTATACAAAAGGTTAGCAATCTTATTCAGTCACTTGGTTTTCAGCTGATTTACAGTTGAACATGAAATCTTCATATATTAAGGTGTAAATTATAAATATTGGCTTTTATTAAAAAAAGGATCTTTTACATACCTAGCTGATTTTTTGGAATTTCTGTCTTAGGTCAGACAATGATCACATTGTGGTGGAATGTCTGACTGGTGGGCATAATATGAGACAACTTTAAGGTTCTCTGTGCTTCCATACTGGTGAAAATTATTAGGATATGTTATGTAACTGTGCTGGTTTAAAGGTAAACCAGCAGGAGAAATGAACCCACCACAAGAGAGATTATAAATCAGAATTACAATTTAATGAAAGGTATTACAATAAATACACTGACACAAAGAGAAAACTGCTTTCAACTCACCAAAACCCAGCAGTATAACCCAGTGTCCCAGGGCACAAGTCCAAAGGGGTTTGTTAGCCCTTGTGCTGAGACCCGCATGGTTCCCCCGGAGTCTAAAGCAAAAGGAAGTGAAGAACCTGTTGGTGCAGATAATGGCTGGGGTCTGGTCAGAAGTGATGGTCTTAGTCTGGTCAAGAGTGGTGGTTCCCTCCTGTCAAGGTCCTGCTGCTCCTCTGGATCAGACAAGTAGCCCCTGAAGTCTTCTTACACCCGCTTATGTACCTTCAGGGAGCACCCAGTCCCTCCCCCAGGGTGGAGACTCACACAATGGGTGATGGCCCATTAGCAGCTGTGCCCCCTTAGGCTGGGTGTGAAGGTGCTAACAACTCCCTGTGCAGCTGCTGCAAATGGTCCATTGTTCTTGGGAAATGAATAGAGGGGGGTAGAATACATAGCTTTGATCTTCCCCATACAGTGATAACTGATCCCACCTGCTGAACTAGGATAGTAACCTAATTTATGAAGACAATAGATTTCTTCAGTTTCTCTTATGTTTCACCAGAAGTAAAATTTCTCTGGATTTATTAAAAGAAATCTAGATACTCCCTGTTATTTGCACCAAAGAGAATATTTGTATTGTTATATGGTCATACTTTTCAATAAGTCTATTTATAGAAATATTCTACTACTGACAGGAGTATTTTGAAAGCATCTAGGCCATGCACTAAGTTTCACAGGAAGTAATATGCTTTATGTATTCCAACAGCAAACCAGAAAAAATATTTACTCTATTCCGCATGTTTTTTCTTTCCCTATGATATCAAAGCCCCTACAGTCTTCTAAGTCCATAATGATCAGGACGTAGAACTGCACACAGGATTAAGGTTAAATCTTCTGTATCTGCACCTCAGATGTGCTACTGATAAAATATTGTTTCATTAAATTGCAATTGTGCTAAGTAGGTAAGACATGTCCAGCAGCATTTTGTGCTGAATGCCTGACTATACTTGAGACCACGAAAAAAGAAATTCTAAGGCTTTAATTACAGCTCAGATATGTAGCTCAGCTACATGGAAACAGAATCACAGTCTCATAGAATCACAGCATCACGGAATAGTTAGGGTTGGAAGGGACCTCTGGAGATCATCTAGTCCAATGCCGCTGCCAAGGCAGGGTTACTTAAAACAGGTGACACAGAAATGTGTTTAGGTGTGTTTTGAATATATCATGGGAGGGAAACTCCATGACCTCCCTGGGCAGCCTGTTCAGTGCTCTGTCACCCACAGTGTAAAAAAGTTTTTCCTCATGCTGAGGTGGAACTTCTTGTGTTTTCATTTATGGCCGTTTCTCCTTGTCCTGTGGCTGGGCACCATTGAAAAGAGCCTGGCACGAGCCTTTGACATACAACTTTTAGATGTTTGTATGTATTTATGAGGTCCCTTCTCAGTCTTCTTTTCTCTAGACTAAATAGGCTCAGCTCCTGCAGTCTCTCCTCATAGAAGCTGCTCTAGACGCCTGATCATCTTTGTGCCCCTTGCTGGACCCTTTTCAGTATCTCCTTGTCTTTCTTGTACTGAGGAGACCAGAACTGAACACAATGCTCCAGATGTGGGCTCACTAGGACAGAATAGAGAGGAGGATCTCCTCTCTTGATTTGCTGGCCACATTCTTCCTAACGCACTCCAGGATACAATTGGCCCTCCTGGCTACAAGGGCACACTGCCAGCTCACAGTCACATTGTCATCCACCAAGACTACCAGGTCTTTCTCCACAGACCTGCTCTCTAGCAAGTCAGCCCCCAGCATGTACTGGTACATGGGGCTATTCCTCCCCAGGTGCAGTATCCTACACTTGCCTTTATTGAACAAGTATGTGAAACATCCATGCTTAGCTGGTATTGCAGACAGAAAATCATGCATCTATGACGTATTTGAGGATAGTTCGATATGTTATTTTGAGGATGCCAGTGAACACTCTGGCTATGGTGAGTTGAATATCTAGATGATTAGAGAGGTGGTCAAGGTCCTTATAGTCTACAGTCATTTTTGCACATAAAATCAAAATAAAAGATCAAGTTCAATTTTGTCTCAGTGGATTAAAGCAAGCACTCTAATAAATGTTACCTTTTAGTACAAATGAAACTATATGACTTAAGACAGGAAGCTTGAGGGGGAAAAGATAATATCAGATCAATAAAACCAGACTTTTTCATTGATACCTACATTTCTTCATCCATTCTAAGCAAATAATACTTTTAGTGTGTAGTGATTACAGTGGTATATACACAGCCGCAAGTTTATGCTATTTGAGCTCAGACTTGGGTTTTTTACATGTTAAAAAGTATTTGATATATAGTTACTTGTTCATCTTTTGAAACAGTTGATAAGGAAGTTCACAAAAAGGCACATTAAAAGTTTCTATTAGCTGTTTACTGAGCTCACTTTCCACCTGGACACAACCTCCTTTCAGGTAGCTGTAGAGAGCAATAAGTCCCATCAGAGCCTCTTTCTCCAGGCTAAACAACCTCAGCTCTGTCATCTGCTCCTCATAAGGCTTGTACTCCAGGGTTTTCATCAGCTCCTTTTTCCTTCTCTGGACTGGTCCCAGCACCTCAATGTCTGTTTTGCAGGGAGGGTCCCAAAACTGAACACAGGATTCAAGGTGTGGCCTCACCAGCATTGAGTATAGGGGACAATTGCTTCCCTAGTCCTGCTGGCCACACTATTTCTGATATAGTCCAGGGTGCAATTTGCCTTGGCCACCCAGACACACTGCTGGCTCATGGCTGTTGACCAGTATCCCTGGGGCCTTTTCTAACAGGAAACTTTCCACCACTCTGCCTTAAGCCTGTAGGATTTGTGAGACCCAGCCGCAGCACCTGATACTTGGCTTTATTGAACCTCATACTGTTCATCCCAGCTCATCAATTCAGCCAGTCCAGACCCCTCTGCAGATCCCTCTTACCCTTCAGCAGATCAACATTCCCACCCAACTTGGTGTTATCTGCAAAGTAACTGAGAGTGCACTTGATCCCCTCATCCAGATTATTGATAAAGATGTCAAACAGGACTGGCCCCAATGCTGCGTCCTGGGGAATACCACTTGTGACTGGCCCCCAACTGGATTTAACCAGATTTAATGCATTAAATTTCACTTTCTAACTCTTTGTCCTTTGCTGATCTGCAGCTCCTGGTACTCTTAAAGTACTGATATGATTACCTTTCCTTCAGCAAGATCCTTTTGTTGCAAGCATATCTGCTGCTGTTGTTGTCATGCACATGAGGCACATATGCTACTGGATTTTCAAGCTACTCATCCACAATTTCAAGTTTCAGATCATAGCAAAGTTTGAGTAAAGCAGACATGAGGCCGAATTATTGATAATGTATTTGGTGATCAGTAGCCATATATTTAAATTACTGACGTATGCAGTCCTTCTCCATTTGATTTCTGGAAAAAACCTTTGACTTCCTAGTGACCTGACCTCACATCTGCAAAGACATTCTCAGACTTAGAAGAACTTCAGTGCTTTTCCTATCCAACTCTGGAATGTCCTTCTTAATTTCCAAGGTGAAAGCTTGCTCTCCTGGCACTTCAGACATGCTTTTTTTTTTTTTTTTTTTTTAAGCAGGAATATGGGCATATTTGTTTGGGGAAAAGTCTATGATAAATGCCAAATTCATATTCCCTTTTATTTTTCAACTCAAAACTATAGAATATAACTATCTTTTATCTCTTGACAAAGATAGTTCATTCCCCAAGTAACTGTAATTCATTAACTTTATTGCCACATTGAATATTCTAGAAGGATTTCACTGGGTAGGGCTTTTAAATGTAAGATATGGCAGCACTAAATCTACATATGCTTTCACGAATTAAGTCACTATATTTTTAAAGTAATCAATCAATATGACGCCTATATGAAATGAAGATGTCATCATTATTTTACAGACCTAGCAGCCTGATGAAATATACTGATTTGATACAAATTGCTGTAATGATCTTACTTTTTGTTTTAGTTGACGTATCATGATTTATAGTAATGAAGTTTTGTCATCTATTTAACTAATACCATTAATTTCCATTTGCCTTAAAGAAAACAGGCAGAAATTTTAGATGATAAAAAAGTATTATTTGCAATATGTATCAAGTGAGTTGTGTTTTTGGTTTTGTTTTCTTTCTTTATATGCTACCTAAATAGTTTAGTATAAAGTATTTGGGTAGAGGATTTGTCACTATACAGTGCACCATGTTTTTTCTATTATTCATGCTCACTTGTTTGGAGTGGGGAGTGTTGTTTGGCTTTAAATAAATGAAGCGGTGTTTTACGACAGCTGATTTGGGGATACTCCCCCTTCGACCCCCCGCCTATGCGGTCCCCGAGATGTCCCGTGGGAGAGACACACAGAGACCACCAGAGAGGGTACAGAGAGAGAGCTTATTCAGCATGGTCCGAGGTATTTATAGGTTTAACAACCAATGGGGAAAGGGTTAACTAAGGGCCAATAAGGGGACTTCACCTAGCTCTACAAGAAAGGATTCCTGCATACTAAGGTAGGGAGATAAGAATTCTCCCAAGGGGTTTTGGGAAGAAGAAAGGTGATTCAGGGAAAAAAAGACAGTGAATCCATGTTACAATACAGTGAAAGCTTCAGTTATTGGGGCATCCTGGCTGGCTTCTTCATTTTCTTCACAAATCCATTTCTGGTATGACTTCTTCCATTCCTGATACTGTAAGTCCACTCCCACAGTGTTTTCCTCCTTATGAGCCAAACTCAGAGGAAGAGAAGAATCTTTCTGCAGGTGTACTCATACTTCTTTCCTCCAGATTTTTATACCATTCTATCCTGGTCCTTATTGTTGTACAGTTATAAACAAGACAGAGAACAAGTTGTTTAACTGTTTAGCTGTTTGCCCCTGGAGAATGAAATTATATCGATGGAATCTCTTTGACCAGTTGAGGTCAGCTGTCCCAGCTCTCTCTCCTAGCTTCTTGTGTGATGCCTGTCTTATGACTGGAGAGGTCATATGATAGGCAGAAAGGGCCTTAATGTTGTGTAAGCACCACTCAGCAGTATTGAAAACATCCCCGTGTTGCCATCACTGCTTTGGACACAGGGCACCTATCCTCTTTAGCACCATTAAAGCTTCCCTGAGGAAAGTTAACCTCAACCCTGCCAGACTCAGTACAATGTTATATCAAATAGCACAGTTTTCACATCACTGATTTACTGTAAATTCACAATAGCACATTTGTGATTTGAATTAGGGTAATAAATTTACAGCAAGATTTCCAGAGGAGCTCTCTATAACACCTAAACTGCAGTTGACCTCCCATCGGTCAACAAATATGTCCCTAAGTGTTAAAGTTGATTATGAGTATTCATTTCTTCCAGTATCTATTTCTGCCCACGCTGTCTGTGAAGTTGAATGAGGAATAATCAATGATATTTTAGAGCTATATTTAGAGAAAAATAAGCATATTAAAAAAATACTGTCCTATAAAATGTCTGCATTTTAATTTTTTTCACCTTTTTAATAATCACAGTCACAAATACAACATTTCAACAGCAAAGTATGTCTCTTGCAGAATCAAAGGAACAATTTTTATTATAGCTTGATTTTTAAACTAATTCTCTACTTCATTATCTTGATTACATTGTCTTCTACAATGACCCAAAAAGCTGCACTGTTTTTTGCTACATTCACTGAATAAAGGGTACTTCAGGAAACATATGCTATGTCTAATAATTCCAGTTAAGCAATTGGTTCACAATTGGTTCTAAAACAATTACCTTTTTTTTTGTGTATGTGTGCAGGTAATAGGAGTTTGTAAAAAGCCTGAGCTTGCTTCCAAAACTCATGGGAATTTTTTATTGATAATGAAATAGGGCTTTAGACAAAAAAATTGTGTCTTTCTTGTCTTGTCTTGTATTTCTCTTCCATGTCATTCAGTTCACAATTCCACGTTGCTTTTTTTTCTTTTTTTCCAGTTTCTCACATTTTCTCCACCAGTTTCTCCCTGCTTCTTTTCTCCCTGCAATAACTTAACAATCTTTGTAAAATTGTTTAGATTTTCTTTGTGATACCTTTGGGATGGAGGAAAAAATAGGTCATTCAGCATAGTCAATGGAACTACAGATAAAACTGATACAGTTGTAAAAGCATTTTGCAAAATAAAATTAACAGACATGTCTTAGCACTTGTAGCACTTTGTTCTATAATTATTGATAGGAGGCCCATCTGGAGGCTCAGGATCACTCCATGGCTTCCAGAAAGGTAGAAACTGCAACAGCTGCAAAAGCAGCATTTTTAGCTTCTGGATGGAGCAAGAAAGCCTCTTGTAGTTTTCAGTCTTTTTGTAGTTCCCTGTTCTTGCAGTTCCTTTCTTCCCAGTCAAAACTCAGATTAACAGTCTCTGAAGGAACAGGTTTTGTACTCCAAGCTGGGGTCATAGATTCAGAAAGAATGATGGAGAACTGTCTGACTCCTGCATGACTCTATGAAGGGAGATTTTGTGCTTTGATTATCGCTGGTCACTGTGATCACCGTTTAAATTGGCCTATCTACCTTCTAAAGCAGTAGAACTGCTAACCTTTTGAATATTCTGAAGGCACCATTTAAATTGACCTACGTACATTCTAAAGCAGTGGAACATTTTGCATATTCTGAAGTAATATATGCCTTTCTAATTTTTATACATTAATCTCATTCACTAAACACTGAAATCAGGGGATGAAAAGTGAGTTGCAACAGAACATACATGTTTATATGTGTGTCTGGGAATCAAGGGCTGCTCAGTGTTTAGAAGACTGGCAAATCAAGCCAGCTTCCAACTTTAAAACATAACATTGTTCAATTCATTCACTGCTCATGCTAATGACTAGCTCTTATACATTACCAATCCCTCCCCACTACACACACAAAACAGCCACTTCTTAACAGTCTTCTCCTAAATAACTTCCCCAGCTGACAATGTGCCAGTAGTGCTCATAGCTGTAGTCATTGATCGTGGTCCTGAAGGTTGAGGTGATGAGCTCAAGGGCTCTTTGGCAAAAGAAGATGGAAATTTCTTTGTGTCTGCATGTGCCCCTTGCATCATCAGAAATTGCGTCTTTCTGCATATACCCCAATTCACTTGACATTAATTAGAAGGATGAACAGAAAATATGTGACAAGAAATTTCTTCCTTGGATTTCTTCTAGGAGTTCAATTCAGATTCTTACCCAATTTTTATGAGGAAGTTACATGAAACGGCAAAGTTAACCTCACAGATCGACGTTACTGTGAGAAGGAGGAATCAGCTTCCCTCCCACTGACTGTCTTCTCTGTTATTCACCCTCATTCCTATTCATCTGATTCCAGTTCATCTTTTTTTCTGACTTCAGTGTTCTCTGGGACTATAGTCTGGTTTTATTCTCTAATACTTGTAGAACTTAGCAGTGAATTAATTCAGTGTTATCCTTTGCTTGCATTCACTGTTTTTGCTTTCTCTTTTAAACTGTCTTTGCTTTCTCTTTTAAACTGTCTTTATCTACACCTGTGAGTTTTCTAGCTTTTACCCTTCTGATTCTCTCCCTGATCCCACGGGTGGGAGAGTGAAGGACCATCAGCATGGTTCTTCATTGCTGGCTAGGGTTAAACCAGAACAACTGGTTATGAATGTCAGGTTATGGCTGAAGGAGATACAAAGAGAAATTTCTTAAAGTATAATTAAGCATTGGAGCAGGTCATTCAGGTAGACTTCACAGTCTTCATTCTTAATGGTTTTAAAAACCAAGTCGGACTAATCCCGTCATTTCAGTGTTGACTTTGTAGTGAATGGAATGCTTGCCTAGATGATCAGTGAATGATTTTATTTTATGCTCTCTTTTAACACCTGTATGTGACTGTTTTCAGAAAACAAGTCAGTGGTATGCAAGAATATTCTAGATGAGAAGTCTGTCTATATATTACAGGTAAAAACAACTACTGTCCTTTCAAACTTCCATGTGCTTTTTAAAGACTATTATATCAAGACTTTGGAACACACTCATTCCAGCTGTAGAATGACCCCTTGAACCATGATAGAATTCGCTTTCACAGCTTGCTGGAGGGAAAATATTCAGTTGCTGAACTACTAACATATGTACCTGAAGTTGTTTGCCTCTTCATCTTTCATTTTCCTATACAGATTCAGATTTTGCCTGACATGCTACTTATCCTGTGAGATCTGAAGTCAACACAGCAAGAGCCCACATGAATATAATTTGTTTCTTGCTGGATGTGCAGAACATTTCTTGCTATTGGCAGAACATTGGGTTCTTATGCATTCAGCAAAGTGAAAATAGACACTTTTTAGTTCATATGCTATCAATACTATTATAGATTGACTTCTCTCTTGAAATATTGATGAAGAAAATCCAGCTGCCTACCTATTAATAAGAACCATTTTCATTATTTGCAACTTTTGATCAGTGTCAGACAAATCAAATTACTGTGTGAAAATGGCTTTGATTAAAGGACGATTAAAAATCTCACCAGTATTCAGTAGTGGAATTTTATTTCATTAGAATATGAAATAAATTTCAGTGGACATTATTTAACTTCCTAATGTGAATCTTACCTAGATACTACTTATTTGATAAGATTTTTCATTCATCATTGTGACTACTAATTTTGTTACTTTTCTTCACTTTATGCTCAGTAAAAATTGTTATGATTTGAAGATACATGGAATCACCACTAAGACAACTAAAGAGAAAATATGTTTATTTAATATACCTTTCAGCATCCTGGAAAATGAAATAGAATTTTAATGTGAAATACTATAGCACACTTGGTAAGGCATATACTTCCACTGACCGGTGGATGAATTCGGAAATAGCTGGAGAGAACAGTATAAATGTATTTCCATCAAGTTATTTCACTATAACTCCCTAATTTGTTGCCTGAACATTATAGTATGTTTTGAAAGAAGGCTGGGAAATGAAACTAGAGTTGTTGTTTAGGGGTTCTTAGGGGATTTTTTACTATTCCATGGTATGTATTGGAGAGACTGTATATGTTACTGTCTTTGTCTTGGTAGTTTGTGTTCACAGTACAAAGGACAAAATTCATCACTTGAGCTTATTTAAAACAAACAAAGCAATTAAGATGGGCTTCTTAAACTAAGTTATGAAGATTAAATCAGTAGTTTTTTACTTTTTTTTTTCTTCAATAAGGCTCCCTCCTATTTTTTTTAATATATTTATTTGGAAAGCAATGCTCAAGGAGTCTTCACACCAGGCTTTGCAGTCTGAATGTAAAGTTCTGACATCTTCTCATTATGAGTGATGCATACTAGCTTATTGAAAATTTAATTTGTAAATGAAGGAGTATGTCATCTTCCTAGTTACAGTGTTTACTTTATCAGTCTTTACATATCATTACTTTTCTGCTGAAAGACCTGACACTGGGGATTGCCCAAGTGACAAAGAAAACTGAACTCTAAGAAGATAAATGCTTTGTACTATCTTATTCTTCCCTCTTCNTCTTGTGGTGGGTCCATTTCTCCTGCCAGTTTACCCTTAAACCAGCACAACTATATATATAAAAAATATTATTCACAGGAAGTGAAACTAGTTTTATGATAATTAACCATGGAAAAAGTTCACATATGTTGCTACATAATTGAACAGAGGTTTTAGAATGTGTACAGTGGTAAATGGTGAATACAATGAGTAAATAGCACAATAGCAACTGTGAAAAGCATGATATTTTTCTAGGAAATCTAAGTACAAAATCTAAATATAATTTTAATCACCTTAAATACAAATAATTTGAATTATGTATTTCCAAATTAAAGTCCATGGCAACAAACATAACATGATGCATTATAAAACTGGAATAGCATATTACTTTCTGGGATAGCAAGATTAACATTATAATTTGATTAGCAAATGCCCAATACTATTTTGGATGAGATTAGTTTCCCTTTAATTACCCATGTGTTCACAATTTAAGGTACTTTATTACATGCACATTTCTAACCACATCTATTTCTCCCATTACACCTTTTCAATTACAATGATAGTAGTATAAAATTACATTATTATATTCACATTTTAATTTTTACTATAACTATTAATCTTTTCCTAGCCTTTAACCAGCCGGATGAGTATGATGACATAGATTATTTTCTCCTTCCCTTCTGACTAGAACATTTTGTTCTTTTTTTGGGGGGGGATGAGGATCAAAACCACTTTAGAATCTTTCACACATTTTTACGTGTAGTATCAAGGTCGAAGAGTGTTTATTGTTTAACAGCTTTCAGTGCGTTTTGAATATGTCAAGCTTAATTCCATTTTCTATCAAATCAGTACTCAGTAAACATTTCAGATGTGATACAAAAAAATTAATGTAATCATTTGGAAAATATACACTAATGTCAAGACACTAGGAGTATCATATGATGGGCAACAAAGGTCGCATTCAGCTTATTGAAGTATGTCTGATTCATAGCATCTTTATATATCACATTCCTTCCACTAGACATTTTAGACTTCTGAATAAGACTGTCTAGCAATTGTTTCATGGAAATATTTTTATATTCTGTAGGTAACTTTAAAGCATTTTGTTTCAATGGAACTGAGTTTAGTTGTGAAACTTTTTGTCAAAACTGATTCAGCAAGAAAACTAGGTGGTTAATTCTTACTGAAATGGGATTATAATGTTTAAACTGCTATTCAATTTCGATATCCATAAGCAGTTCAAACAGAAAAATGCCTTGACACCTTTAGAACAGGTGAATTTTAATGGGTGTTTGCATGCCTAAATAGAAATTATATGACTAATTAACCTTCACATAGCCATAGATGTCCAAATCCTGATCACTTGTTATCTTACATCTTGTAATTTTCACTTCAGATTCATGCCCTCACAGCTTCTGGGCATGTAGGCAGTCTCACTGGATCTGTGATCTGAAAATAAGACATGGAACCTTAATTTGTGATTGGAGGTAGTCCCATTACTTATATTTCATCAGCACTGAAAATTAACACTAAGCAATGCTGGAATTAACTACCTTGGCCGGTAATGCTTCTGTTCATTGTCTAAATACCTAAATGTTACTTATTGATTAGAGGAATCCCCTGCTAATGTAATCTAAATAATATAATTTCTTCTGTATGAGGGGAAAATTTCTGAAAAAATCTCTGGCTTTCTCTTTGACAGCAATTCCACACTGTAGAAATAGCGACATATTTACTGAGTCTGTGATTGTCTGTACAGCCCACATATCATTTAAATCTCAGACTCATGTTCCTTGTCCAGTGAATATTTAGAAAAGGGAGCATCAGACAGGCAAACAGAAAATAAATTGTCCTAGAATAGTTGATAGCCTGTCATTAAGGCTGAATATAAACCTGAACAAGACCTTGGCCTACATGGTAATATCACCTCTTTGTGAATGTTCCACCTACAGGCTTATGATGCATAACAGCAATCTTTAAAAATATTGAGTACTTGTGTGGAATTGTGGGAAAAAACCCATATACACCAAATAAAATGCAAAAACTAGTCAGCCAAATTTGATTTTTTTTATCTTGGCTTCTAAATTCAAGTAGATAACTAAATGTGTAGAAACTAATAAGATCCTTAGATCCTTGTGAACAATAAGAGAAAATGAGATAGATGTTTATCAGATTCAGTAGTTTGCAAGATTACAGTATGCCCAGCCAAAAAGGTTTTCCTTTTGTTTTATTCATCATCATATCAGAAAATCAGATATGAGATGCAGTTTTCTGGGTTACAATAGCTAGAATATGCAATATATTTAGCTTATTAACAGTAGAACATGCAAAATTCTCTGATTAAACTTAATTTCCAGTAAATAAAATCAGTACTTTGGTTCAAAGACACTAGATATTTTTCTGTGTAAACCTTAATATTATCTAATACAGTATTTCATATGTATTGTTTCCAGATAATGGAGAGTCTACAGAAAAATCCAAAATCAGAGTCAGAGCAGTGGTTTGGGTTTTTTGTTTTTGTTTGTTTGTCTTGGGTTAGTTTTAGTTTTGATTTTATTTTTTAGAATTGAAGTGTGCAGAGTCTTTGTACACATTAAAAAGACAGGAAAGGTTGTCATTTGGAAGGTTATCGTTGATAGAATAACCACATCATACAGGCAGATGAGGACATCATAGCCATCATACTAGTACCTTGGACGGAAACGATTTTTCACAGCTTATTCTCTGAGTTGTGATATGAAGTGTGTCATGAACTTGGAGTCTGTGAATTGTGACTGTAAAAGAAGGGGAAATATACCATATCAGCCTTTCTAAAAGATTCTTGTTTACATCATAAGAACTTCACAGTAACCTTTGCAAAAATGTTCAAGATATTCTAATTTTCACACATTGAAGTCACTGTAGTACAATTCTATTAAAAACTTTTACTTTCATCATTCTATTTTTAAAATTTTGAAAGAAAATAAAATCCATAAGAATCAAGTGTATAAAGTATGCTAAGAAGCTCCCACCTTCATCTTGTAAAGTGATTTAAATATCCAGCTTTCCTGAACTCTACATGCTTTCAGACATGAAAATAACATGATTTTCCCTAAAAGAAAATGAAAAGAAGGGAAAATTCCACAAGACTAGTTTTCATAAAATTAACTTCTCTTAGATAAAACAAAATTGGTAATTCCTTTTTAGCTGGACAATTTCTGCTTTGAATGAAGTTACAGTATGCCTATCTAAACTTTGTAGTATTATCACAATCAGAATATTAAAACCAAATTCAAATAAATCAACTTAAAATAAAAAATAAAGTCCTTTGTTAAGATGTTCAGTTGCATGTATTAATTCTGCTTAAAAGTCCTTCAGCTTTTAGCTGAAAAAATAATCTATTTGCTTGAAGCTACTCAGTGAAGGAGAGCATTTGGACTAAAAGTCTAGTGACAACTCTATAATTTACATGGTTTTAAATAGCAGGATGAATTTAGGCAAGACAGCATTTTTTGTGCTTTTTTAAAAGTATACAATGGTATGCAAGACAATGAAACAGATGAAGATTAGGTCTTATATTTAGATAAATGTAAAGAACACATATTAACAGATAAGCGAAGTTATATTTATTTCTCCAATTAAAAATAATCTGATTTCATTTACTGTGTATCACACTGCTAATTAAAAATTAATCTTTATTATCATCTAATAAATTCAGGGGCTTTTATTTAACATCTTCTTTTGCAGATAATTACGTGAACATGTAACATGTCCTGAAAACTATGGGATTTCTAGGTGAGGACATGAGTGTAGTCTTTTAAATCAATATACGAGGCTGGAATCAAACCATAAGAATAAACTTGGAAATGCTTGAAATGTTCCATAAAGGTAAGTATCAAATGCTTGCTGAAAGTCCCCTGAAATTGAGATATTAATTTTGTTCCCTTTGAAAATTACAACTCTATATTTTTTCTACAAAACAAGCCACCATTGGAATCTCTGAGAGCCTTGTCTTACTTACATTAGGTATTGTAGTAGTCCTACATTGGTTTAGAAGACAGGCCTTGCAACTGACTCAAAACCTTATGCATAAATAAATAGAAAGTATCCCACAAATGAATACAGTTAACCTGGGCCCTGAAAAGCCCAACTAGGACAATCAAACTATTTCAGCAATGGTCAAATAGCACTCATATGACTTGGACAAAGCAGGCAATTTTCTGCAAATTTATTCCAGCAGCTGACCAGTGCTAACTGCGGCTTACTAGCATCCATTTTCAGCTGTATTTTCTTGTGTTCATTTTATGCAACTTCTCTATTCTTAACACTAAGCTAACACAACAAGGAAATTTGTAAGCTGTTTAAGAAAAAATAAAACCCGCTTAGCATGAACCTTATAATTCTTGGAATTAAAAAGTAGCATTTTTAAGCACCGATGTGTTCTTATGAGCATCTGATAAACAGTAAAGTTGTCTACTAGGCAGAGTTCTGCTTTATGCAGGACACATTGATACATATTTCTGGCTTATCTATTTATTTTTTTAGTTAATTTTATTAATAGAAAAAACAGGTTTTTTTCCAAAACATAAGTTTAACATAGTCACATTTTGATTAAATGCTCTAAAATAGCAATAAAAAGGAACTTAAATATGAAAGTGGGGTTGACACGGGGGAAAAAAAATCACTTTCTGGTTTGAGATTACTTCTACTTTTCCATTGGTAGTTGAAATTAAAACAAGTAAAAATAAAACTGAGGAGGATAGTCTACAGTTTGAATATTTTTGAAAGTTGGTGTACAAAATATATCATCCTACAATACATTACCTAAGACTGTCTCATAGAATTTTTGAAGTTATAACCAGTTTCACTTTTATAGAGAGGTCATATTTGGCTGCATTTATCTGAGAACTTACACAAGTCAATGATAATTTAAAAATATTTACCACAGACATACTATCTTTCAGAAATTCTATCAAGTTTTGCTAAAAAAAGCTTTCACCTGTCCTAACTCCTCTACTGCTTTTTTTCTTGTGCATGAGAAGAATATTCTAAATTTAATAGTCTGCTCTGGAATTCCCTTTAATTTTTCAATTAATACTGTAAGCTGATACAGCACAAATATGTCTGAAACAATAAATTTCCTTTTTGTTCTTTCTCATCTTGTGACATATCCTATTATAGCAGGTCCAAATAGCTTTAGAAAAACATATGCATAACATATTCCAGCATTGCCAAGTTTTACTTCTGTGCTCTCTGCTCATAAGGACAGATGAATTTTGTCATACTGCTGTGCAAATATGCAAACACAACCTCAATACTGAAGTTACTTATACATTTGGCCAGCTGACTCTGTGCTCATGTGTAGTCATGCCCACAGGCACCTGTGTGCCTCTGTGGGTTTTAGCTTTTATCTTCAAATTATCTAACTCTTCAGTGGGATTGTGTCTTATTTTAATGCTGTCTTGGAGTCTATATACATTTATAGAATAAAAATGTAAGTCTGTATGTATTACAAAATGCATTGCAAACAGTCTTAGCCAGTTTTGTCTGAATAAATTTATTATACATGTTCCTGACTTTGTCTTTCAGAAAGTCCCTTTAGGACCTGCAAACTGGTTATAGGCAAGCAATCAAGTTGTCAAGTCTAACAGTTAATTCATTTCAGCTCCTTTGCTCTAACTACCTGTATACCTAAGCTAAGCCTAAAATAAATGCAAGCTAGATTACTCAGTGAAATATAATAAGCTGTCTGAAATTTATCATTAAATAACATGGGCAATTAGCATAAAACAGTTCATTCATGGTAATTTCATACTCTAGTGTGTCCTACAGTAATTTGCACATGCATTCAGATGCAGAAATATTCTTATGACTGCAAACCATGTAAGGTTTTGAATTTTTTTAGAATTAAAAGATCCAGATCACAGGGTTCATTTTGGTAACCAGGAAGACCAAGTTTATTCCTGTGACTCTCCTGAGGTCACAGAATCACAAAAACATAAGATGATTGCTGTTGGAAAGGACCTCTGAAGGCCATCTGATCGAAACCCTCATAGTAAAAAAGTGTTTCCTTACCTTCAGAAGAAATCTCTTGTGTTTCAGTTTGTGCCCATTGCCTCTTGTTCTATTACTGCTGAACAGTTAAACAAAGGTGCTGCAGATCCATTTGCAGCTGAAGAAGGTTAAGTCAAGTCCTTTAGGATACAGTTTAAAATGTAGAAGTTGAGTCAATTCCTGGTTTTCATACTAAGCACATATCATGATGCTATTTCAAATCATATTTAAGATGCATATTTAAAATGCATGGGAGTTAAGATGTGTTATATATGTCTGCCTCTTCTATTTCATATCACAAAGATATAAGACACTTGACTGACTGAGTAGGAAAAACTTAACTGCATATACTTTCTTCTATTAATTTAAACTCAAGCTCAATTTTGTGTGACAGCTAAGAACAAAATTATTACAGTTTTGGAAAATATTTTGTAATACCTGGAAAACTAAGACCAGTATTTCAGTAATCCACTTTTCCAGTTTCTCTTAGATAGGCTTCTAATGATTCTTGTCCATTAGAACTTGTTTGCTTTCTTCCTTGTCAATGAATAAAGTAAAATGAAATCATTAACATGCATACTATAAGTTAAATCAGTTGATGTTTGTTTTCATGCACTGCAAAAAATGAAAAAAGCATTCTGATCATGCTATGGTTGTTGAAGTTTCTAAAAGTAAGAATAGATGCATAAAGCAAATAAATTGTAGTATGTATTATTTTTCATTTTTATTGTGATTTTTGAAGATCTGGATATGCCATATGTTAATAGGTAGATACCTATAAGTTAAGCAATTTATATAGAGACCAAAAAAACCACTTTTTTTTAATTACATCTACTTAATTGCACACTGAATGGGCACCTTGAATTCAAGAGACAAAGCAGAGCGTCAGAGGGTACCTGAGCAAGTTCAGTATAATAGTCTACTTGTTATGTTTAGAATATTCAGTCCTAGAGTAAATTAACTGCCTCACTTGAAACATAAGTTAATAAAAATATCACTTCAGCCTATGTTAACATTCCTATGTTAACATACCTATAATAATGTTAGTTGCTGTTTGCATTCATCTCTATATTATTTCTTCAGACGTTCTATTCTTTAATTCTTACTAGAATTTTTTTCAAAAATGTATTTTATAAGAAGCTTATATCTACCTCCCAAACTTCTCTTTTTTCTTGTCATTTTTATAGTTACTTGAAAAGACATTATAATAATTTACATACTGATATTTATTCCATACTAAATGTTCATAGAAAATAAAAAAGAAAAAATACCAAGGATCATGCTTCTTTGTATGAAATAGGACCAGAGAAGTAAAAAGACTGGGAGAAATGAAGTCACCAATACGACTTCTTTTGGAAATAATTACGGGGTCATTTATAGCAGTCTGAGGAGATTAAGTTTACACAGTTTGATTAGTGTAAATGGATGAATGTATCACTATAAATAAGGTAATGGTTATTTTTAGCACAATATGCATAACAACTCTACAAGTAGACAGCAGTTTTTATACTATTTTTTTCATTTTGAATTTCAGCAGACAGATTACTTGAGAGATTTTTGCAGCAAGCATGTCATACTTAAAAAGTGAAATATGAGCTCTGTAAGCTCAGGAAGCACCTGATGATGTTTTCTGTTAACCAACCAATTTTTCTGGGAAGTCTTACACCATCAAGGAGTCAGAGCCAGCAAAGAAAAAAAGTCAAGTTTAATAAATAAATATGATAGTACTGTAAAGACCTGGAAAAGGAAAAGACATAATTCTACTTCTACATGTACATTCTGAAATATCATCTTGCCAGGTTGTTGTTGTTATTGCTTGATTGGTGTTTGATTATGCCTTTATTATTTAATGTTGGTAAACAGAAATACAGACACCTCCTTTATGCTAAACTCCTTTTTACTTAAATTTTTGTAAGTGCAGAAGTGCCTTTAGGATTCCCCAATCATTATAACCCTGCTTGCCACGTAAGTTCTGCCAGCAAGCTGGGAATGAAAAGCTAACTGTGAGCACTATATTGTACTGCATGAATCATCTGGATTGTCAAGTATCTGTATTTTTAATTTACCTTACAATGGGGGAAGGAATTTGATATACCATTTAAGTATCTTATTATAAATTCTATTATTCTGTATTGTAATGACCCCTCAAAGCAGAACAGAAAACAAATACTCCTGAAAATGTCCTTCCCAAGTTGGGAAGATTTAGATTCGTCCCTTAAAGTCCATGAGGAAAGAGGACAAAAGGAACTGAAAGCCAGCTTTCCTTGTTTGCTTACAGAATACGTGCCATGAAAGTAAAACTAAGTAATTGGTTAAAATGTTTATATAGTGAAGAACATCTTATCTTCCTATGAGAAAGGGAAACATAGCTTTGGCACTTAGAATCTGTATTAATTCTAAGGATGTAGTAAATTTTATATCTGTAAACAAAAACAACCAAAACAAAACAAAGCCCGAACTATAACTCCTTTTAAAAGATAAATATGTTTTAATATAAATGCTGATGAATACCATACTAAATATTTGACTAGTGATTTTACATATAGATTTAAAATGGCATCTAATTTCAGCATTCACAGTTTAAATTAATTTTATTGTAAATTTTAATTATAAAAAGCAATAATAAAAATTCTACAAGCAATCATGGTAGTTTCCATGATTTATGCCATGTTTAAGCCATCTTTCTCTTTAGGAAAGTAAATAATGGTTATTATATTTTGACTAATTTGAAAAGAATAAACCTTACACTCAGTAGTTTTGAAGCATTTTGGTGAGGAAATAGACTCAGTAATTTGTAAAATATGCCTTGATTGTCCTGGGATTTTACTGTGTCTTTTCCAAGTATAACAGGAAACTCATCAAGTTCATCAAAGGGAAACATCAAATCCTGCATCCAGGATTTGACAACTTCGTGCTGCAGGAGAGTCTAGTGACCAATGAATTGGAAAACAGAAAAAGACCTGGCAGTTCTAATGAGCAACGAGCTGAACAAGAGCTAGCAATGTGCCCTTGTGCCACCAGCCTACAGTTGCATCAGGAAAATGGTAGTCCAGCAGGTGGAGGGAATGATCCTTCTCTTCTGATCAGCACTGGTATAATATATTTGGAGTGCTGAGTCAAGTTCTGGGCTCCTTAATATAAGAAACACATGGATGTACTGTACAGAAAGTACAGCAAGAGACCAGAGTCCACAGAAATTCTCAAGAGACTGAAGCATCTGAAATATGAGGAAATGTTAAGACAGCTGAGACTGTTCCGCCTGGGGAAAAGAAATCAGAGATATGTTATAAAAATATATAAATATTTGATGGAAAGGAACAATTAAGGTAGAACCTGTTCTCAGTGTGGCTCAGTGACAGAAAGAAGAAATGAACACAAGTCTTGTTGTGGTGGTTTGTTTTTGTTTTTATTTTTTTTTAAAGTCTATTAAAATACAGGATTTTCCATTTAAAAATTTCAAAACCAACCAAACAAGCCAACCCAATACCCCAAATGCCATTCAAACAAAATGAAATTTTTTTTTTTAACACTGAATGTGATCAAACACGGAAAAAAACTGTCCAGAGTGACTGTTGAGGCTTCATTCCTGTGTTGCCTCAAATGGAGGAAAAAAACTTTTGAGGCAATATCAATATAGATAGAGAACAATTTTTTAATGAAAACTTTCAGATGCACAAAGTACAAGGTGCACACCTAATATAGAGTTCTTGCAAATTTATAACACTACTTAATTAAATCTAATGGGTATATCCAACCTGAAAACCATTTGCCTTGGGTACTACCCTCAGAACCACTCCATTGGAGCTCCTCTAAGGGTTCTGGGCCTTATTTCTTGCTTTGACTACAATCATATCTTCCAGGTGCATGTGTCCCAAACAAAACATCCTTGCTGAAATATTTTTCCTTGAAAAGATCATTAAACAGAACTTCAGGAATGTAACACAAACTGTGAGAAAGGGGTTTAGAAGCTGTTAGCTGCTACCTCAAGTGTGAGAAAATATACAGCTATATTAAAATCTACACATATATAAAAAATCTTAAGGCATCGTTCTCCCCTTTAGAGTCACAACAAAAATCTGTCTTGTCTACTCTCTACCACTTAATATTAAACCATAAAGATGAGCAGCTGCTACAGCATTGAATTGTACAACAAACCATTACACAAACACTAATGATAAATGTAACAAATATGAACAGTTGTTTTATTCAGGTCTAGTTTGGTAACCATGAAGTAAGTGTATGGAAGATATCTCCAAAGCCTAATGACATCTTTGAGAGTTACCTGATGTAGAATTTGAATTTGTTTCCAAATTTCAACCAAATCTTTAGTAATTCTTCTGCTCTGATAAGAACAGCAAATGGTTTTAATGATTGTACACACGCCTCCTTGTGACGCTAGTCAAAAATCAAGAGCCATTCTGTTTTGCAGAACTGCACAAGACTAACCATGAACAATGTCTTGTAAGGCCATTATTACTTCTGAAGTATGATTTTCAATAAGTTCAATACAGGCTGAAATGTTAATAATTGCTTTTTCCAATTCAATTACTCCTAAAGAAGGAATAAGAGCTCTAACCACACTGTGAAAAGTCGTGGGATGTTCAACAAGGGGATTGTTGGATATTTTATCCTTCTTATATAAGTTCTTATCCACCCACTTTGTTTTTTCAATCAAATATAGTTATGCTTGGAATTACAGCCTCAAGAGAACAAGCCCGATCTTTATCAAGGGGCAAAATCTACCATGCTTCTTTTTTACATATCCAATACCATCCTGAACCCTGTGGGGGAATCATTCTCCAGGGTGTCTGTGTCAATCCTATTATAATTTTTGGTGATAGCCTTATTTTAGATTCAGTTTTATGACAATACAGAGGGAGAATGATCTCTTCTGTGACATTAGCAATCATGCAGGGTACTGCATAACTTCCTTGATCAGAAATTAAGCTGCTTAGGGATATAGGTATGTAGGCCGTAGTGACTCATGTCCAACTTCCAGATGCTAAAACATTTGAGTGATCCTGGAATTTAGGGTCCTTATTAATGTTTGTCTCATTCATTAAGACACCAATTAAATGCCAGTTGTTATCCTCATCAATTGTTGGCATCTACCAAGGACTCAATTTCTTCTCTCCCCAGCTTAGTTATAAACAGAGGTTCTGATGGGGAAGAATCAATCCTCTGGTCCCCTTCATTTCTCATCCACAGCCAGTTGTGGAATTGGATCTGAAGATTTTCTTTTCTTTGACCATGGAGACTTCTTTTTCCAGTGTAATTTCTTCTTGCAAATAGCACACTGACCCTGATCCAGAGGGGCAAAAGTACCCTTTCTAGATACCTTTTTCTGATCAACCCTCTTACCATGTTGGCATTTGCATTTGTAACACACTCACAGCAGTCATCTCCTACAACCTCCAGTACTTTTGCCCCACTGTTCTAATCCTTATTCCAATAAGGATACCCAAGGTATGTTTAATAATTTACTTAGATATTTCCTCTCATCTGACTTTTGCAGATTTTCCCTCACATTGTCTACAAACTGGCCTATGAACAGATAGATGAGGTGTGTCTTCCCTAGAATCTTCAAGTCTTCAAGACTCACATTTGCATATTGTTGTGCGGCCTCTTTTAGCCTATTCAAGAAATCTGCCAGGGATTCACTTTTTTCTTGCTTTACCTCATATAATTTCAACCAATTTATTGCTTTTGGAACAGCATTTCTTATACCATACACCACTCAGTCCTGAAAGTGTTTCAACCTCTCCACTTGTCCTGGTACATTGAGGTCCCATTTTTGATCCTGTAAGAGAAAATGATTATTGACTTCCCCTTGAAGGGTTCCAGTCACTATTAGTCCCTCAATCTCTGATTGAGCAGCTCTTTGAACCATCTCTTTCTCTGTTTTGTCAAGCAATACATCCATTATAGCCTCTAAATCATACCAGTCTGGATTTTGCTATTTAATGGTCCTTTCTACACAATTAGCCACCTTATCTGAATTTTCTTTATATTCCCCAACCAAGGCCTTTCACTGATGCAATTCAATAAGGGAAGAAGTTTACTAAAGTTGCACCCTGATTACCTATGACCTGTCTCAAGGGAGCTTCTATAGCTTCTTCCTTTTTAGTTCTGGTGCATTGAGCAACAGGGTTAGGGACTGCCATAGCCTCATGTGCCCTTCTTCTTCTCTTCCCAGTTTGTGGAGATTTGGGTTGGCTCCCTGCCAAACCAAATGGCCAGCCACACAGATTTCCGCCCCACCCCCTCCAAGAGAAAAGGAAAAAAAAAAAAACCCAAAAGAGAATTGTAGTAAAAGTATATATATATTCACGTATATTACAAATATATACAATCAAACACAATAAATCTACAGAATAAGAACCCCAAACAACTCCAAAAGGGAAAAGGGGGAAGGGAAAGGGAAATGGGACAAAAAATAGGTAGGAACAAAACAAAACAGATATACACACACACTCGTAAACTCAGGGAAAAGCTCAATAAGTAACTAGTACAATAAATTCTCACCAAAAGTAACTTCTCTTAAGAGAAACAGTAGAGATCTCTACCTCCGGATGACTGAGGCACCAGCTTCTCCGACAGGCCTCAGCTCACATAGGTAAGAGCTAAGCCGACACGGAGACCTGATGTCCTCCCCAGCACACGAAAGGAAGAGAGAGCGAGAGGGAGGAAACTCCCCATCTTATATACCCCTGATTACGTGAAGGAATGGTGTGGAATACTTCATTAGTTATAACCTGGTTACTAGGGAAGGCCCAGACCAAAATCAAGAAAACTAAACCACCACACAGTTCTAACAGGTATCTCTTCCTCGGTTTCTCTTTTCTACAACTGTGGTTGTGCTACAAGAGGTGGAAGTAGCTTCTGTTTTCTCAGAGGTAATGTCTAACTTGTCCTCTGTAGAGGGATCTGAGTCTGTGCTATCAGATTCACTTTCAGTGACACTTGCAGTTTCCCTTTTTAGCAATGGGGGGGCTAGGGGAGAAGCAGGAGCCAAAAGTGCTTTCCTCCCCACAGTATCCCCAAGGGATGGGAGCAGAGACCCACCTGGATCCCCAAACGAAAATTGAGTTGGGAAGAAGAAACCCAGCAAGAGCTCCAAAGCTGCCTTGTGCTACCCACCCCCGCCTCGCCCAGAATGGTGAAACCAGCACACATGCAGGGACAGTCAAGGTAAACATGTCTCTGACCATAATGGTGGAAGCAAAAGTAGCATAGTTGCCCAGAACTGTGGACATGGAAATGACTGCCTCTAGGAGTACAAAATTATGCCAAATGGAAGAAAGACCACAAAACTGCTTGACTAGAGCGAGTGTCAAGAAGGGGAGCTACAAGCAAGAGCTGTTTCATATAAGAGGAAGTTTATTGCCATATATCAGGTTGTTACGGGTTTCCTAGTTTATGAATTTGCAGTTGTGAATATCATATCATTATTACATGCTATACAAAATGGAGTTTGGTTTTCTCCCTCATGTTGTCCCTGCTTCCTGATTGGTCAGATTTGGCCACAGTGGAGCCTTTCCTTATATGGTTATCTCCACCCTTGTAGGAGGGGTATATCTCCTCCATGTAGGAGGATTTGCATGCTCCTCCCAAGTTCAACCCCCTTTCCAGAAAGTTCCATGCTGCCCTCATATAAACTGGCGCCATTTTAATAAATAGGCCATTCCATCATACCCCTTCCTGGAGTGTGCCTCTTCTTCCTACCGTCAAAGGGTCTCGTCAACTGCCCTACCCACAATGACAGATGTTGTGGCTGTGGAGGCTTCTGGGGTGGGGATGGTGATGGACCCAACCATAATGGTGGAACTGGGGACAGCGGCACTCACTGTAACCGTGGCTCCATTCCTGCTTGTGGTGGCTGCCTTGCCTGCAGTTACTGAAGGACAGAGGGTGGGAACAGCTCCTACAATGGTGGAAGGATCAGAGGCTGCGGGGGTGGTAATACTCCCTATGGGAGCTGCAGCAGCTGCAGTATCTATGGCAGCTGTGGTAGCAGCACCTGTGCCGTCCATTGGAGCTGTAAACATGGATTCACCTGCAGCAGCCAGAATGGCAGCTGGCCCAACACTCAAAACTGGGGAGGCTCCTGCCCCCATCACTCCTGCAGCAGCAGTGCCAGGGGCAGGACTTCCCCCTTGTATACTAGGAGGGAGCAACAGGTCTATATCCTCGCTTGAGTTTTTGGCATAGATCTCACTGATAAGGCATCATTTTTTACGGTGTTTCTTCTACTTCCCTCTAGCACCATGACTGAAAGTTCTATTTCTACAGGTGTCTTACCAGATTCCCAATCCTTTCTCCACTCTGAGTGATTTAAAAAGAGAAGAAATAGCTCTGCATATTCCTCATTCCATCTCTCTTCCTTACATAGAAATGACAAAAGCTGTAACACGGTTTTGACTTGCAGAGATCCAAACTTTGACCAGGTCTCTCCTTCATCTAACCTGTACAACAGCCAAAAGTATGTGCTTAATCTAATCAATTCCTGTCTTGTAAGAATTGTCCCAGGGTCAGTTAAACTACACCAATGCCATAATATCAATGCAAGAGGAGATCTCTTGGGGATTTCTTTCTCTGTTGTCTGCCTACAGAGTATTTACAGCTATTCTCAGGCAGAAAAATGGCAGGCAAAAAAACTTCCCAGCTCCAGATCAGAATTCTCACCCTCTGGATTAGAAAGTGAGAACTCAATACCATGCACTGCCTACCATGCTTTAGGCAGGGGGATGCTATTGCAATATAGGAGGGGTGTCAGAGAGGGCATCTTGTCTCCGCCAAATAGTGAATACAATGGTATGATCTACCTACACCCCTTCCTAATGGGGAGCCAAGCGGCAGCCTCCACCTTAAACTGAAAACAGAGCAGACTTAAACTGCATACACCCCCAGAAAATGCAAAGTTGATAAAAACACCTCTGGGCTAAAGCACACCACAAACGTAACACAAAAGTAGCTTCCTGCTTCCCAACAAAACGAAACCCATGCTGGCCCCTCCTATCATGTTAGGTTGAACCTCTGCCCATAGACTGGGAAAAAACAACTGACTTTCACAACACCAAGGGATCCCACAAAAAGTCAAAATCCAGTTCCTGAAAAATTTCCATAAATTAAAAACCACATTACAGTTGCTGGTGAATAATAACCAAAAAGAGCTGCTCTTTAACTTCACCTCTGTACAGGATTCTTAGGAACTCAGCTTCTCAGGCTGGTGCAAGAAATTCTTTAAAAAGAGTGCTGGCAAAAGAATCTCTCATAGGGTGAAATTTCTCCGTCTGGAGAAGTCACAGGTCTCTGGCCCCATCTGGGGTGCCAATCTGCTGCTTAAAATGGAGGAAAAGATCTTTTGAGGCAATATCAGTAGAGATGAAGTAGACAACAATAATGTAATGAAAGCTTTCAGGTGAGATAGCTGCTATAGATTTTCCTGCTTTAATCAGGATGGTTGGACCAGATGATCTCCCCAGGAATCTTCCTACCTCAACCATTCTGCCATTCTGTAACACAGGTCTCTCTGAGAACAAAAAGACCAAGTTTTACACGACTAATGTTGTTGTCCACAACATTAGATTGCTGATACTTATGCATTCACAAAAGTATACTGTAATTTATGATAGTTAGCATATATATTAGCTAGTCTTAGCTCATTATATGATGAGAGACTTGAAGATTTATATAAATTTAGATATTCTCTCCTACTTTAACCATATCTTTGTACCTTTCTTCCATTATCTTTTCATTCCCAAACATTGTATCCTCGGCATTATTTCTTTGTTTTGTTTTGAAAACCAAGCATTATAGAAATTCTTCAGTTTAGAAACTGAAATTAAGACAGTTCAAATCAATAGTCATATGGTGCAGGATCTGAGTGTATAAACCCCATTATTCAGTTTTTCAAATGATGTTTATCAGCTAATAATCTCAATTTCAATGTGAAAAAATTATCTATGTCCCACAGAACGTAGAGCTTTAAACATGCATTTGACCTTTGGAATCCCTTTATTTTAGATGTTTTTCCCATTTTTGTCTGTACAATTACGACTTTGCTACATTCAGTAAGCTATATGGAACAGGACAAATAGTTTGTCCTGCATGTAATTTCAAAACACTTACTGAGAGAAATTAATTTTCTACTAGACACTATTATGTAGCAAATAGATTTTACCACCTATGAGCAATGGACATGGTGAGCTACCCATATGGTGGAGAATCTAATAGGATAACTGTGTATCTTGTTCGTTCTTTCAGAATAAAAGGGAAAATAACACATCAGCCTTCAGAAGCGTCTTACTGGATGTACTGCCTGTTAACTGAGGACTTGAAAGGCATGAGCCATGTTCATAATGGGACATTGTGGTTTACAGAATACATTTTAAAAATGGATCCAAACTTATAAACTCTATATTATCAATATACCATCATACAAATGTTGTATTATCAAAAGAACAGAATTTTTGGTAGCTTTCTTATTTTGTCAAACATGCTCCACCAGTTTTGAATTATTTTAGAGAGAAATGGGCAGCACAGATTGCTAAACTAAAAAATCTCTGAATTCAACTGACCATAAAGAAAAAAAAAATCTCTCCTAGAGAAGCAGTTCAAGCCTTAAAGCAAATGTTTCTGTTTGAAATAGCATTTTGATGAAAAGTACAAATATATGGGATTGTATTGAGAGCTTATGTTGAAGTCACTACTAATGTCAGTCATCTTTAAGTCCTTTCTGAATGTCAGCTTTTAATAAATTAAATATTTTTGCTTTATTATTGGGATATTTAAGTGCGTTTTTGATGCATTTCTACATTCCAAGTTCTGAACAGAGCTTGGAACTGCACTCTGGTCAGATTTGTTTCTGGAGTTTTTGGTTTGCTTTTCACCGTGGAGGAAGAATTGGCAGCAAATAGTTAATACTGCATGAGATGTATATCTTAAGCAAGATTAAAGCATTTTGTTTCAAACTTCGAGTGTTTTTTGACCTTAATTCTGGTGTATTACATTTTTGTACATTTGCTGTGTGACCACTTCTTTAAAACAGGGTTTTTTTAAATATCTGACATGATTGTAAGGCTGCTGTTCATCTGAAACTATTTTACAACACTCCCAGAACGGCGCTCAGCAGTGGAGGATTTTGATAATTCCAATGGTTTAAAAATTTTTATTACTATTTTTTTTCCCAGCAAAGAACATATCCACTCCTTTAAAACATAAAACTTATTTTAAGCAGAGAGTCTTATACAGAACAGTGCATACCAAGCCACATTCTGTTACTATTTTACAACTAGTAAGCATATAGTGACTTTTTTTAGATTAGTATTAAGCTTATTGACTGAAGGATTTAATATTTATAGTATTTAGCCAGAATCAATATGATGACCTTAAGGAGGGAAAGAAAATGTGTTTGAGTCAATTAAATAACAATGTTTTCTCTTTGCACCAGAACACTGCTGATATTTAAATATATTTATGGTGAAAAATTTGGAATGTAGTTACGGCTAACAGCTCACCATTCTTTGTCTCCATATTTTTTAAACACACGCACAAAAAAATAGTATTTTTGAAAAAAAAAATATGGCATTTGGCAATACTATCTGGTGTTTCAAGTCCCCTTTTTTTAGGAGACAACTGATGTCCCATGATTCCACAGACTTCAGTTTCAAAGAAATTGTATTTCATTTTATGCTTTTAAAATGTAAGGAGTGCCCTTCACTTTTTTGTTACCCATTAGTGCAAATTAGGGTCACCTCAAAGTAGGTGGCATTTGTTCAAATTAATTTAGTGGCTTTAAAATGCTTTGGTGCTGCTATGCAGTTTAGGCTTTTTGTAATGGGGATGTTCAGAAAATTCCACAAGAATCCTTGTATTTGAAATCCCTATTACTATAGAACACAATACAATACAGCACATATGAATACATACAATGCAATATGTTGTACTGCACAGTACTATACAATGCTATGCTGCATCATAATCTGCATACTATGCGATAATGTTGATGGCTGATTTTTAATTCCCAGCTTCTGTCGTATTGTCTTTTATGTTCTGCTTTAGGGAATATGGTTACTGTTTATCACTCAGATTATGAAGATAAAAGTACAATAAGAACTAAATATTGCAAACTTTGCCAAACAGCTTATCTTGCCCTGTTAGATGGGTTTGTTGCACATCATTTTCCAGACACATAAAACATCAGCAAAGTGATTCCACCATACTTTTAAATATTTGTATGCTTATATAAAAATAAATACTAAACAATGTAGTTTTTAAGTTTATTGGTGTATGATATATTTTCTTAAGAAAGTAAGTTTATATTTTCAAGTTTGCTTTTACTGTGTTTGCATTATTCAAATCTTTCATCATTTCTTTCAGAGATTCTGATAATTACAAATGTCAGTAGAAGTCCATCCAAAAAGCACAAACTGAGGAACTAAAGTGATTTAATTTTTCTTTTAAAACTTAGTTCCTACATGTTCAAATACTAGAACTGGTTATAGATTAGATTATTCTGTCTGTACCTGACAAGACTATACTCAGACTTCAACTTTTTTTGGGAAGAAAATCTGGAAACAGAAGGTGAGACAAACAAGCACTAAAATGTCTACGACAGCATATAAATCCCCTCCACCCCACAAAGGAATTTGAAAAACATATTTCTAAAGTGTTATCCTATCACTTCTCACATGAACAATAAAGGCTGTTCTTTTCATTTTCAGATAGTTTTAGGGATGTCAAAATCTAAATATTTTTATAAAATCTTGTGGTTACCTTGCTATTCAGTATACAATTATTCACACCTGATATATTCATGAAGACATTCAGAAAGATGCAACATAGAAATTTCTAAAATAATTGAGGAATCAGATTAAATGCTTATTTTTGATGTATATGAACAATTTGGCTGTGGTACTCTCACTGTTGTAACTGACTTATTGATGTACTGGATGAAACACCTTTAGGGAACAAGAGACAAAAAAAAGAAATCTTTTCAAGTTGAAAATGCCAATTTTTCTATTAAGAACTTTAAAATCTCCTGGGATGAAAATGGAAACAAAAGAGCTGCAGAAATGTCAAAAGGGGCACTTCGTGATGTCCTAAAAGCTTATTTACTCTAAGAGAAAAATAGAAGGAAAGAAGAGAGAAACTGGCTGTAACAATCCACAGTATATGTGCTGTTGCTGAGGTAATGTGCATTTCCTAGGGAAAAAAAACTTTAGTCATGTGTAATATGAATTCTTGCTCTGTGTTGCAAGGAAAAGAAATAGCATTTACAGAAAAATAAATTAAAAAAAACCAAAACAAACAAACAAAAAAAACCAAGTGAAAACCCACAATGTTCCTCTTTCTTAAAGCTTTATTTTGGTTTGGTTTTGTTTTGTTCCTGCTGGGATGCAAATATACTTGTCCTTGTATTTTTATCTAAATGACACCAAAAGTAATTGAAAGGTACATTTGATTTCATATTAGTATGCAGTAAAGAGTGAAAACATAATCAGAATCTGTGTCTTTCTAAGGGTCTAAGCACACAGATTTAGTGCTATTCGCTTTCTTGCCTGTTTCCCCTTTTTGCTTTTCTTCTACCTAAAACCTTTGTTTAAGTACAGACTATTATTTTTTCTCACCTTTTCAGAAAACATAGCATGAATAATGAGGAAAGTTAAAACAGAAGAAGAGCTGTACAATGTCAGGCAAAAGGTTAATTCAGGAAAAGGTACATTTATGATGACTCTAGCCATAGCCAAAAGCAGATATCTAACAAAGAGCAACAGAGCGGGGCAGCAGTCACACAATAATCTCCTAGGGTTCTTCCTAGTCTCCAAATATGTAAGACAGAAATACTTTTTGAGGCAGAGGTATTTTCTTCAGATTTTAAACTCTTGAATGGTTTCCTCTCCCATGTTTGTCCAATCTGTCTTTTGATCCCATGTAATGTAAATCACTATAAGGCAGATTGTGATTAATACTTCTCGGTTTGTTTCAGATGTTCTGCAAACCCTCTACACATCTCTTAAAATAATAAACAAAACACTTATTAAGGGGAAGACATTTTTTAAAAAAAAATATTTATTTTTATTTATTCTTAATCTTGCACAGGTGACATTGCACTTGCTGTTTCATGGTTGTTATAAAAGAAGTTCCCAAAATAATTCTCAAATTACCTTGTCTAGGCAGTTTCCTTGATCTTTTAAGCTGCCTTATTTTCCATTTAATAGGGAATAAACACTTTCTTCTTTTTTTTTTTTAATTGAGTTCTTCCCCTGAAAAGTTGCAATATACCTGTCAAATGGAAGTATATTAATTTTCACATCTTTTCCATATTTCACATATTTTCCATAAAATACGAAATAATTTCAGACAAATATTAACACTGTCAGCAGAGAACACCATCTATTATAAGGAAAAATATTTCTTGAAAAATTATACTTGAATTAATTCACCTACTGAACATATCTTCTTTTAAGTTAAAATTTGCAAAAATATTTTTAAATGTGTAACATAATCACATGTCAAATTACAGGGGTTTTATGGAGAGATCTTTCCAATTGCATTCAGTTCCACAGCAAATGGACCTTACATTCAGTTTTGAAACTACACTCTCATGTCACACATATTTTCCTACATTTACATGCGGGGAAGTATAGAGAAAAACATGCATAAATAATTGATAAATATATAAAATGCTAACATAGATTAAAGAAAAACATCCTGGATGTAATAAACAGGTATGTGAGTCTCTTTCTACTTGTTTTTTAGAAGAAAAAAACCAAACCAAACAAAAAAACCCCACTGTTTCTATCATGTTGATGTTTTGTAACTAAACAAATGTGAAAATGTTTTCCCTGAATACTGTGATCCAAACAAAATGTGTATTACAGCTATATTGTATTTACACCAGTAGCTTGTGGTGTGATATAGTCCAAGTATACATTGAAGTTTTATCTTTCAAAACATTTGTTTCATATTTTTATTTGTTGAATATTCTTGTTTTCTGATAACCTGAAATTTAAAAGCCTATATTGTTTCATATTTTTATTTGTTGCATATTCTTGTTTTCTGATAACCTGAAATTTAAAAGCCTATATTTGCAAGTCTAAGCATGACTAATATAATGAAATTTTTTAAACATATTAACATAAATTTGATACAAACAAATGAGTAGAAAGGATGTTAACATATCTTAAATCTATATAGGGGTTTTGTTTTGGTTTGGTTTCATTTTTTTTTTCTCATTGTATTAAGACGACTTGTTGAAAAACAAGATATGGATATTTCTGTACATCATATTCTCACTTGTTTAATACAGACTATCTATGATTACTGATAAAAGTGAGGAGATATTGAAAGATAATTAACAGCTCTTGTGAGCAACCTGATTTTGACAGAAGAAATGTAATTACTTCTCAGCCTACAGACAGTTTATTTAAGACTATTACCCAACATGTAGCCACAAACAGAAGTTTGTTTCGGAACTAATTAATGATTACCTGATTTGAAAGTGTGTAAAATAGTATACAGTAACTTGTCCAAGCTATCTGCATTAAATCACTTTTCACTACTTGCAAATACCTAATTTTTGCAGTTTGATTTTTCTTATTTATTTTTATTGATTTTAAAATATTGCCATTAAAAGGACTAAAATGACTGATTAATATTAAAAAAATACCTTGAGAAACAAATTAAAAACACCAGAAAAATCTGGAAAAAGAAAGTCAAGCAACAGCCAAAACAAACTAAGCAGCTGCATAAAGGAACAGAATGAAGGCAAATATGCAAACAATTTCATTAATGGATATCCAGTTTATTTTTTCCATTATATTATATGGAAAGTCACTATAACTTCACTGATTAAAAATGTTTATTTTTGAAAATTATCATTGGTATTTAGAGTTCAACAAAGAAGTAATAGAAACATGGTAACTGTTTTCCCTTTATACCTTTAAAAAAACAAGACAGCAATCTTATAAATTTTTATTAATGATATGTGTGACAACTACAAAAAAGGAAGCTGATGTAATTAGAAAAGCAAAATAAAGTGCTTGAGTATAGTCCTTTTAATGGAGGTGAAGGCTGAGCCTTCATTAGAAGAGTATGAACTTCTGCAAAAGAGCAGTTATATGACTTGATTAAGGGAAAAGTTGTAGATTCTTCTGTGAATTTTGAGTTAGTTTTAGATGTTATATTTTGACTGGATTATTTCAGATAACTTTTTTAGTTTCTCAACCATAAAGCCTGACCTTTATGATATTCTGACTGGGAATATCTTTCACCTCTGATCTCAACACTGATATACGGGAGATAATGAGATGGTGGGGTTATAGTTGATATTCAGAAAGCAACTTAATGAATAAGAAGATATTTACAGAAGCAACAAATAAATGAATGTGAATGGATAGAAGGGAATTAGAATTTGCCATAGTGTTTTTTGCAGAACACAGTGTTTGTTAGGTTATCAGTATTCTCTGTTCAAATAAAGCAATGGGAAAACTATTCCTTTTTTATGCTTAAATGATGGTTATAAAGATGAATTTTAATGTTTATCAGATGATATGAGAAATTTGCAGATTCTTCTAATATGAATTATGTGGTACCTATGCAATATTTGAAAATCTAGACTAAATATTAAAGACATTAGATTTTTTTTTAAACCTCACTGTCAGATCTTCTCAAGAAATTTATTTACTTTTATTGTGTGCAGAGAGCTGCAGATGGATAAGCAAAAGGAAAGTTTATCTATTGGTTCCAAGCATTTCCTGTTGTGGCTATTAAGTCTCTATCAAAAATCTGACAAAATCTTGTGCCATTCTGTGAACTGTATGTAATTGGTACTGCTCCATTTATTTTTTACCTTAAGTGCTGTATATTGCAAGACTGCACTCACATTCATTCTGCAGTCTAACAAACTTTGAGATTCTCCCAAAATAGTATTGAGTTGCATACTTAAAATTTGCCTCCTTAAGCATGATTTGGCTCATCAGCCTATTGGCAAACCACAAGGAAGCAGAAGAAATGCACAGCACACCGTACAAGGTGAACATAGCAGCGTAAGTCAAAACATTAACCCAAAAAAGACAGACTACCTCTCCAAAACAGAATTAAACTTTTGTTCCTGCTTCAGTTGATTCTTAAAAACTTTTCTCATACAGTGATAAGCCAAAATAACAGGAAACCAAAACTAGTTCCTAAAATAGATGACTGCATGGTAAGGTTTCATAGACAATTAAGGTCTCTGAAAGAGATATAAATGGGTGCCAATGGGATGGTAGTTGTAGGGATGAGGCCTAAAACTGTGGTGAAAGCAATTCCATGGAAAAGGAATTAAAACACAGGTGTGACAGTTTGCTGATAAGGGTGATGGGATATAGGTTGGATGACCCTTACCACTGGCTCAGCTGGGGGGAAGAGGGAGCAAAACTGACATGTCATGATTCTGTTCCACCTTTGCACACAAGTGACTGTCTTTGTAGTTGAAACTCACTATCCCTCGTTTACATGTAAAGTAAAAGGCCCCCTCCCATTTATGACAGCAGCAACAGGACATTTGACTACAATCTCACCTCCACCTCTCTCAAAAGTATAAATTTGGCATTTGAAATCCTCCATCTTAGAGGATGAGAATACAACCCCACCCCATAGACAAGTCAATGGGGTTGTTCCTTTCTCCTTCCCAGGGCAGTGATGGCTCTTCCATACCATTTGCACCTCCAAACACATCCAAATATCTGGATAAAATACCTAAGTGAAGTTAAGCTTAATTGATGGTAAAGTTAAACTTAATGAATTACTAATGCTATTTTTAAAAATACTTTTAACAGTAATGCAGTAAGTGTATTAATCAACAGCAGTTCCAAGTCTGTGTTTCTGTTGCTCTAATAAATGACACCTTATAAATCTGTGACAATGGAAGTTCCTATTGAACATGATCAGAATTACAGTGCCAAATTGGTTATAATCAGAGATTAAGCCCAACTGCTCCCAGATCCTCTGAATTCTGAGGGCCACTTGGAGTACAGAGGGGTTTATTTTCTGCCAAAATTTTTCTATTAATGGAATGGTAGTAAAAATGTAATGTTGAGACAGAACATGATTTGGAAAACCTCTTCATTTGTAGACTGTTAGAACTTCAATTTGTCACATATTATTTGGATTTAAATGCTATATTGAACTGCACATACAGGACTATTCCATAAATTAAATTAATTCTATTGTTTCACGTTAGCCACATACTTAAAATTATAAAATTGTAACTTTACTGTGTGAGTGACTGAGCACTGGAACAGATCATCCAGAGAAGTTATGGAATTTCCTACACTGGAGAGATTCAAAGACTGTCTGGTGACAATCCTGTGCAATGTGCTATAGCATGACACTGCTTGTACAGGGAGTTTGGACCAGATGGCCCACTGTGGTCCCTTCCAACCTTATCCATTCTGTGATTCTGTAATGAACTAAAATAAGTAAATATAAGAGTTCATTTCAAATATGACTTAGTTAAATAAAGTTTTCTTCTCTGTCTCCTGGTTATTGACTATTTGCAGTAGATGTAAATCAAGCATTCAAGGGAGTCCAAATCAGTTCTCTTAATGGATTATTCTTTAAAATACTTTATATACTCTTTGACATGCATTTGGGGCAGACTCTTTTTGCATTCTCAAACACATCAGAAGAAAAAAGACCTCCAGTTTTCTCATTCTTTTGCTACAGAATATATCTGTGTCTGGGAATTTTATTTTCAGCAATAAGTTCTTTCTTCCAGCATGAGACCTTAGCTCATGCGGGGAAGGTGGAAAACAAAACTGCTGTTGGCCTAAAAGTTGCCTGTGTCCACCCCTGGAACTCACTGAGAGTTTTGTATGTAATCAGTTAAGTACTGAAATTGAAAATGTCAGAGCATTGCTTAATTTTAACAGTTACTGTGTGTCATTATTCCATCTTCTTAGTAGATTTGGGAGTGTTGAGATATATATATATATATATTTTTTTTTTGCCATATTACAGAGAAGCATTACAGAGAATATTACAAATAAATCCTGGGATCTTCAGCATACCAGAAGTGTCTTGACCTTTTCTGAAAAATGAATGCTTTCATCTTGTTGTTTGTACGTATTCATTAACATATGGTAAATGAGAGGAATAATTAAAAAATAGTGATATAGTTTATACATTAAAAACTTTTATGGAATCTAAAAATGCATGAGCAACAATCCCAATAGTTTTCCATAGTGTGCCTTAGATTCTATCCAAAATTTTATTAAAAAACTGTGTTCCATAAAAAAATAATAATAAAAGTAGAAATTCATTGATTTCATCTTCCTTTGTATTTTGACACCTTCCTTTTAAAATTAAAATATGTTTTCCTTTGAAAATTAAAATATGTTTTCTTACTCTTCATAAGTGTGTAGCAATGTCCTATTTCCTACGTCATGGGAAAAACACACTGTAGAAAACAGTGAAACATACTGAAGATAGAAAAATCTCCATTATTTAGTTATATAATAGAAAATAGACAGTATTCTTCCTGACTACAAAACCTTTGCTGTTATTTCCCTGATGATTCAATATTACACAGTGACTTCAAATGTGTCATTTTCCTTTTTTTTGGAACAATCTATTTATGTTGTTAATATGTCTATGTTATATTTGCACTTAGATTGCATGTTTTGGGAAAATTACTGTGAAATGTATGAGCAAGGACTTGGTTGCAAATTATTGATGTCTGTTGTCTAGCAACTGTTCTATTTTGGAAATGACCGAGGGGATATTTCACTTCTGTTTTAACCACTGATAGCTTAACAAGTAATGTCAAAGACAGGTAATCTGTGCCTGAAACATTTTTCAAAATTGAAGACTCTGTGTCCTTTTATCATTTAAAGGGTTTGCATACTTCTTATTTCAAACAGTATTTCATGTGGGAAGTAGAACCTATGGATGTGGCACTTGGGGTCATGGTGGACTTGGTAGTGCTGGGTTAATGATTGGACATGATGATCTTAGAGGTCTTTTGCAAAGCAAATGATTCTATGATTCTAAAATTATGTGAAGTTGGACAGATATAACTACTTCCTCTGAAAAGATTTACTCATATTTAAGTAAATTAAGTAATTTTCATGTTATGTTTACTTCACATTAATATTATACTAAAATTTATATGCATATTTGAAATTAGATTCTGAAGAAATATTTAAGAATATGAGCAGAAAATGAGCTTTGATTTAACAATTGCAAATTCATTTATTAAAACATTTCTCTCATCAGAGAGAAGAAACATATCTTACAGCCTATTTCTCCACATAAGCTACTCAATAAACGTTGAATTATGGATTTTAGATTCTTGCAGGAAACCCACTTTGGAAGCAAGTTACAGGCCAATACTTGTAAGTATGCAATAACAAATTTTAATAATGAATATATTTGATTAAGTGATCTGTTTGTAGAACCAGAAGAAGGATTTATTGGATACATAAAATACATTGTTAGCTCAAACTGTAACAATTGCAACAATTTTTACAATTTGTAGAAATTGTTAAACAACTGTTTTAACAATTGTTACAATTTTTATAGGCTTGTCTAATGTCTTAAGATTTAAGGAAAGAAATAACTAAAGTATTGCAGAGTTCGAAACTGTCTCAGGACACTTTTTAGGGCCATGTTGCTCTACAGATGGTCAGGTGAAGAACTCATCCATCACTCATGTTGTCCAAGAATAAACTCAGCATGCATGCCTGTGGTACAGAGTAACTCTCCAAAACACACTAGATGTTATCTTTGAACCCCCAAAGTAAATTTCCTAAGATAATAACTACATATGATTTGTCAATTAATGGAAAAAAAAAAATCATGGGACCATCATCACTGACTACTAAAGGGAGACTTTATATTTTTCTATTTTTCTGGATCATACTGTGGTTTGCAAACTGAAGTACAACCAAGTCATCAGTAAATACAGAAAATCTAGACTTTTAGATTCTTTGGTCACATCTTGCCATAGCCCCTTTTATATTTAGAAAGTTGCAATCCTAAATTTCATAACCACAATTGCAATGAAATTTGTGTGGTTTTGAATAATATGATATTTTTGGATTTTTTTTCAGATATTTTTAACTAGTTGGGGTTTGTTTGGTTCGTTTTTGTTGCATTTTTTCTGAAAGGGGGAAATACTTGTCACTATTTTTAATGTATTCGGGCTAAAAATTAGCTCCTAGTTTCATGATGTCCTAAAAATATACATTATTATGCTGAAGATGAGAAATTTTCCTACTGAAGGTGAAAGAAAAAGTCATCAGTAACATTTAAAGAAAGGACTTATCCATGGTCAAATGTATGAGTTTGTATCAAGCATATTTACAAGTAATGAGCAAAGTGACATAGTTTTTACTAATTTAAATTTTTTGCTGTATTTTTTTTTAATGTCTTTATGTTCAGGACATTATGTTAATATAGAGCATAAGACTAAATTTAGCTTTTAAAAATAATCTGTGGAAAGTTCATAGGTCTTCTAAGTCTTCTGTTTCACATTTTACCGAACTATAACAGATGAGAAAATGCATTATGCTTCTAAGCCTTGTGGAGGACCACATCTAAGCAGATTTTGTCTCAAACATTCTGAGTATTGCCACAGGAAAGGTGATTGGCAGAGAGGGTCCCGTGGAGGTGGGGCAACACTGTTCTGAGCGAACTCCCTACTCCACTTGAGACTCATGCTAAATCCCCCTCCCTCTAGATCACTTTCTGCATGCACAAACAGCGTGAAAAATCTGGTTTACGTAAGAGTTGTACACCAGGTTAACTCTAAAAGGGACCAGATAGGGCCCTTCTCTCTCTCTTTTTCTTCCCTTTCTTTTTTTCTTTCTTTGACTTGAAACCCCACTCCAGATCATCCAAGTGGGATCTAAGGACTTGTGATATTCTTTATTTTCTTCCCTTGTTTTTCCTGAAGAAAGCACAACTATCATAATGTACCCTATACTCCATACTGAAGTTTGTTGTGGGATGTTTGTTGTGAAAGTGTTTTGTTGGCTTGTGAGCCAACACCTTTTGAGAAGTTTGTTATGGGAGTTGAGAACTTACTAAAGTGTACTGTACAAAATTAAAGGGCTTCCAAGCCTACACTCTTGTGGAAATCTGTTGTAGAATTTAAGGGCTTGTTAACCATATCCTTTTCAGTCTAAACTGTGGGCTGGTTGCTGGAGTTATGGTGACTGTATAATAAAACATCAGAGTTCCCTGACACGGGGTCTGATATCTTTTCTGAACCTGACACGAATTTACAATTTACAATAGCAACATTATAAAAAAAGACAAAGAAATTCTCAATAAACTCTTAAAATTCATAATTAGTAGAAGCAATGAAAATGTAAAATTATAAAAGCTGTACTGTTGACTTATTGCCACGTCCAAATAATACCACAAGAGAAGGTTGCAATTATGTTGTACAGCTGAATGAAACTAAACAAAACAAATTGACAAAAACATTTGATATATGTATGCATCACTGATCCTTGTGTCCACATTAGTGCAAAAGAGATCATGATACTCATTCACAGAAGTTGAAAAAGGCAGAGTGAAAATGGAGAAACACCATAATCGAAGCACATATGGTATAATTAAAGTAAATTGCAAAATAAAGTTAAGCAATTTGAATAGCAACCATTGAACTACATAATGTCACTTTTAGTCTGAAAGCATTTACTGAATCTTTGCTTTATTTTAGAGTTAATGAAATCTGTTGGAAATAAGAATATACAGAATTATGTTTCAATCAGTAGTTTATGCTGTTACAGATTTATACATAAATATAAATTTCAAACAAGAAAGGCATTCCACATTTGCTAGAATTATAATATGTCATCCCACAAATAAATTCAGATAATAAATTAAATTAATAATTTTATTATATTATTAAACTTTTATTATATTATTTAAAAATATTATATTATAATAAATTAAATAAATTTAGCACTGTATTTCATAATACTTTTATCTTTCCAAAACTTACATTTGTCCATGCAACTAAACAGTAGAACAGAAAAAAATGTAGATCTGGCAAAAGGGGTTTGTTATTTTTAAGAGAAAAAAACAGGGACAAGCCTTTGGAACTTCACTTGTAACACCCAACTTATTTCCTTGAACACCTCCAGGAATGGGTCATCCACAACTTCTCTTGGCAACCATTCCAGTGCCTTATCACCCTCAGTGTAAAGACATTTTTTCCTAATGTCTAATCTAAACCTTCTCTTTCTCAGTTTAAAAACCATTCCCCCTTGTTCTGTCACTGCATGCCTTTGCAAAAAATTCCTCACCATCTTTCTTGTGGCTCCTTTCAGGTACTGGAAAGCTGCAATTAGGTCACCCCAAAGTCTTCTCCAGGCTGAACAAACCCAATTCTCTCAGCTTTGCCTTACAGAAGAGGAACTCCATCCCTCTAATCAACTTTGTGGCCATCCTCTGGACTAACTATTATGTTTGGAGTGTGTCTTCTGATAGGAAAGCATAGTATGGATTTCATAAAAAAATTCAAAAATACAAATATATTACTTAGCTAAAGAAGTGAAGACTGAGAAAGGCATACAATGGTCCTTAATTATGCAGAGGAGTTTTACACCATGCAATATAATAATTTGTTCTTTATGTATGTAGTAGATAAGGCAAAGGCGGATGGGTTTGAATTGTTGGATAGAAGAGTCATATTAAATGCAAGAAGAACTTTATTGAAACAGGATTGGTGTGTTCCTCATCTATAGTCTTTAAGAGCAAAATAAACTATTGGGATCTAAATAAACTGGTCCTCTTCGATTGCAAGGTTAATGCTCAAGATCCAACATATTTTCCCTTTGAAAAAAAAAGGGAAAAATTTTTCCTGAGACTGTTTAAAACTGTCAAGCAGTGACTTGGTTTCTGGAAGAAACAAACCAAAGGAAAAGACAGAAATACAAGGGGGAGGAAAAAATGTGTCGAATTTTCTTGTGAAAACTAAATTTTTCAGGGAAGCGCTGACTGATTCAAAACAGTTTGCTCTTTTGTTTCACAGTGAAATTGGTCTTATGCTCATTCAGAAAATAGCCTGCTTTTCCTTACACTTTTTTTTTTTTAAGAAAAACAAAATAACCATTCGTACTGCTGTAGCCTCATCAGCTTTTAAGATGTCATTGGCATATGCAGCAGACATTAAACATGACAAGCCTTTGAATCCCAGCACTTTTTGTTACTCATGTGAGGGACTGCATATATTTTACTTAGGATACACTTTAGTCATCATCAAAATCACACTGAATTTAAAAGATAGATTGTTTCTGATTTCTCCCTTGCTTTGGGTGAGAGTTTTTGTGAAATATCACATTTCATTTGAAAAGTTGCAAGTAGAATTGTTTTGTATACTGTAGTATGCCACAATTGTTGACTGTGCTGTACAAATGAGTAAGGCGTCCTGATGAAACATCAGAGGTAATTCAAGGCCACTCCAATTGGTAGCAAACCATTTCTACATACTGTATGCAGCTATGTAAATTTCTGTCTCTTTACAAAAGCCTTCTTCAAAAGCATGTTATTTTTCCCCAAGTGAATAGATATGCTTCATCTTCAACCAGGTGCCCTAATGATGAGCAATATTAATATAACATATATGAGCATCAACCCCCTTGAAAATTATAAAAAAAGTATATTTCAAAACCTAAAAAGTATTAGTTACCTAGAATTGTGTAAGAAGGTCTCATTTAGAAGGTTTCTCTCTTTTTAGAAAACGACTAGTTAATTTCAATATTTAATAATTCTTATTAACATAATTAGTGCTTGAGGGCAGAAAAAGTCTAGAAAAATTGGGCTACTGGCAGAACATAAAGATGTCTAAAGCATGTTTCAACATGTGAATAATGCTGTAGTTGAAATATGCTGTTTACCACAACAAAATATTTACAATCAAAAAATTATATGCTATAAAAAAAGTATGCAGAAATCATGTCTAAATTTAAGACACTGGAAAGGTATTTTACTCTAAATGCCTATGACTGAGATACTATGAAATCTGTGTTGTATTCTGATTTTGTGTAATACTGCATTAGTCATCTCAATAAAGGACATAATAATTAAAATAGAGAATACCTTGCTTTTGCCTGAGGCATGAAGTTATAACACCACTTACTATGTAACGTGATTATGTTCTTGGTAATACCAACAATTTAAGAACTGAGTTTTTGAGGAACAAAAGCCCTACTGCTAGTAATTTATTTCTTGCACACTATTGCTCACTTCAAACTCTGCTTCTGATGCTCCCCACAAGTGTTTACACTTGCCTACATGCCAAAATTCTACACCAGCAGATAATGTTGGTGTAGCAGACTATTAATAGAGTCAATTTGTGTACTATCAAGAGCTTAGTATTTTTATTCAAACAAGTAAATATTTTTAAAATATGTGTTATTCTTTTTCTGTAGACATAAAATTTATACAGACAGCTAAGACAGTAGTGGTCAAAGGCTGAAAGAAGAAAAAGAAAATCAATTTCTGCTACTCCTATCTAAGATATGCTACTGAAGATGAACAAATACAAGATTATTGATTCAAATGAGAAAACAAAAATATGAATATGTAGTTTACTTGCCAGTGTTCTCACTGACACCCCCTGAAAGATAATGCTGAAGTGGCCCATCCACCTCTTCTCTTTTCTCAGGGTGTGCTTTTCAGCTCAGCTCTTGCTAGTCCATCTTTGAGCTTTGTTGCAGCTACACAAATGCAGAGCCATGTTCTTTGTTGATCCAGACCCTGAATATGGTTTGACTTCATACCAGACCCATCATAATGGAATCACTGGTGGTCACGGGACTGTGGGTAACTCTGGCACCACCATCAGGCCTGAAACTCTCTCTTACTTGTGGAATTTCTGTCAGCTTCACATCATGACCTTCCTGATCACTATTGACTTGTCATGAGATCTGGATTCTTGAGTGACCTTAGCTGACACCCTGCTCTACTTGCTGGGGTGCACTGGGTCATGGCCAACTCTTCCTGTTCCCTGACAAAATCATTATCCCAAAAATTATTAAAATATTGAGCGAAAAAGAAAAATATTAATTACTGAGTGAGTTGGAGATAGCATCTTTGGACAACTCACCTGTTTTCTGAGTAAGTTGTCCAATGATACTATGCTATCACAAGAAAGGAAAACACAGGTCCTAAAGGAAAATGGAGCAGCTACTGCAAGAAATATTATTGTATTTGGGAAAGTGTTCACTGTTGCTAAAGAATTAGACACGCTTTACAAATGCCTAATTGAAAATTTTGAATGGAAGACTGGAAGTCTTTTCATATCCCTGTTACATCAGTAATGACAAAATTCAAATTTACTAAACTGAAACAACTATTGAAAATGTACCTCAGTACATTTTAAGGCTACAAACTGCCACAACTCAAGCTGCCACAGCAGATGAATAAGTTTTAGGCTGAGTTACTTAAATGCTATGCAAGTTCTACATTAAAAAAAGATCATGCTTACTTTGTACAATGAAATATGTTATAGAAATATCACCTCCAGATACATAGCAGTGTATCTGCATAATTTTTGGAATATGTCTATTTTAATTAAGCGTGTTGAGAAATAAGGATGATTAGTCCAGGCACAGTGTCACCCTTCAATGACTGTCCTGCTTGTGGGACCTGAGTTCACCATTCCTTATGGCATGATGCAAATGTTCAGACTGATGATACTAGCTAGCAGTTGTCTCATGAAATTATCTTTCTGGTATGAATTATTTAAATTATTAAATCTGTGCAGTTTGACTTGAAAAAGATCAAATCTGGAACAAAAAGGAATCAAATCTGGACTAAAAAGTATATGAGATATAGATAAAACATTTCTGACATAGCTGTGATTCTTTTTGTATATAGGGAATAATTCTTTTAACTTACAGTATCATAGTTCTTAACAAATAGGGTATTACTGTATTTGTATACAAATACAGTAATAAAATAATGTAAATTGCTGACAAGAGCATAGGAAAGAGGAGACAGTCTAGACTGTTCACAACTTCTAAGACTTTTTTTGGACTATCACCTTTCAATGCACTAAAATTTAGGTTATTTTGTTTCATATTGGAAGATTCTGGTTTGTCCATACTTTCCATTCCACTTTTAAACAAATCCATTAAGCATGATTGACCATTGTTATTTATGGACAAATTTGTGAAGAATTTCTAATGTGAATATTCAGAATTTGCACAGATGTTTAAGTATAAGCTTTAAGTAGACTTGTAGATTGAATAGTTTATATACACCCATCTATTAAATTTCTGCATGGCAAAATGAATGTCTAAAAACCAAATAAATACATTTTTGTAAACTTTGTTAAGTTTTTCAACATTTTATAAATCTGCTTTTTATCACAAGCATTTTTTATATCTCCTTTTCATACACACAGGTTGTGATACGTTTCTTATTGTGAACACTTTCCTACAGGAGTGACTGGAGAGCCATCGTAGGAGCATCATCTATTACAAAACCATTTTTATCTTTTTCTTAGAAACCAGACAAACAAAAAAGTGTTTCTAAGGTGTCTAAATTAGTCATTAGACTATACTTTAAGAGGTGAGCTGAAACAACCTTTCACCTCCTCAGATGCAACGAATATACAGGAAAGCAAAGAAGAAATGTTTTTCTATGTTACGGAGAAGTATAAGGTCAAGGATGATCATTAAACATCATGAAGAAAGCAATTTCTGCTGCATAGTTTTCATTTTAATTGACATTTATAGTAAAATTCAAATCCATATATTAAATTAAAGAAAAGTGTAATACAAAGTATTTGTTTAATGAGTTTCTTTGGACTTAATTCACAAAGGAAATAATAGCAGAATTGTTTATTTGTTGTCTGATGATTTTGTTTTAATACAGAAAGGTGAAACAGGAAAATTACTTGGCACATGTCGCATACATATGAAGATATTTTGTCAGGTCTGTAAGAACACATACATTTGATTGAGTTATTTCAATATATACAGAAAAAAAAATTATAATCAGTGTAAAAGTGAACTTCTCTAATCCTAAATTTTTACCTTCTTGCCAAGAGCATCAAGAATTCAAGCTATATAATTAATAAAAAATTCACTGTAGGAATGTCAGTAGAATGGGAGCAGACAGATACATTTTTCAGAAGTCCAGTTAGATTCCTTGTCTTTTGTTATGTGTTGTGTTACCTTTTTACATAATGTTATTATGCATAGACATAATCTTTTACTTTGTTTTGAAAACATAGTCCTAATGAGGAAAAAAAATCTGTCTTAAACAAACTTTTATTTGATTTACATGTAAAAATTCTCAAAATGTTTTCAAATTGCAACTCCTCTCCCTTACTTCTGGTTGCTCCATGAAGATTCTATTGCCAAAGTTCTGTCTAATTTTCCTGTATTGTGCATCTGAAGTAAGAACACACTGCACCTGTGATCTAAGGCTACCCCCAGTGATATGAGAAACAACTTTCTTTTCATTTGAAAATTGCTGTTGTCTTGAAGAGTGACAAAATGGGAAAGACCTTAAGAGCCTCACTTTGATAGTATGACTTTTTTTTTCTTAAAATATTCTTAACTTAATCAAAATAAAAGTAGTATTAAAATTTTGTTTGAAAAGTTTGAAACTTCACATTGCTCAGTTTCCAGACAAGTTATTAGAACAATTCTTAGAAGTCTAGCAGGGAATTTAGCAGCAAAACTATTCTGTCGCAGTGACTTCCCCAAGTTCTGCTGAAATAATTGCTGATTTGCTATATGTTGGAACAGCTCAGCATGTCATCTTCCTGTCAGACTGTCAATTTTGTGTATCTCAGATAGTATAAGCTGATTAGGTATAAGCTGATTTTCTATACCAAATTAAAGGAACTGGATAGCTTTTTGTGGGTGACAACTTTGGAATAATATACCTAAATTCCACCTGAACTGTGTTTTCCATCATTAAGCTGTATTCAGAATCTGATTAATTCTGTATCTAGCCCTTGGATCATAATTCAACAAACTAGTCAAATGCACGTTTAACTGAAGTGCACACTGTATTGTAAAATCACTTTCACATGTATAAGGTTAAGTACTTGTTTGTGTGCTGAAGAGGTGTCGGCTGCCAACACACTAAGAAGGTACCTGCTATGATAGTCAGGACCTTGTAGTAGTGTTTCTGCCAAATTTTCTGGCTAACTTTTATAGTCCATTTCTTTAGATTACTAGAATGACTATCTTTATGTGAGAAAATATATTTAATTATTGTCTTTTTAATATTTCCTCTTCAAGTCAGTTGCCATGATACAAGTTTGAACTTTCTGTTTCCCAGCTGATAAACATTCCTCCTGACTCCTCCCTTGTTCATGCTTTTAGGTGCACACTCACACATTTTGCATCCAAATTCAACCAAACATGATGAGTGAATAGATCAGGGCAATTTCTGTGGGCTACAATAAACATTTCTTATAAATGTGAATTCTTATAAAATGTGAAAGGAGGTGGAAAGAAGATGGATTTCTTTTCACAGTGGCCCAGTGACAGGACAAGAATCAAAGGACATGAAGTGAAATACAGGAGGTTCCATCTGAGCATAAGGAAACATTTTTTTCCACTTTGATGGTGACACGGCTCTGGCAAATGTTGCCAGTGATGTTATGGAGTCTCCAGAGATCTTTGGGGAGATTGAAAAGCTATCTGGACTTTCCAGCCTCAGCCATGGTTTGATGATCTTTCATGTGAAAGCAAAAACTTATGATTAGTCTATGTATTAGTACTAGCAGTCTAATAAATACTAATAAAATTACAAAACCATTTAAAATTATATCAACAGGTAAACCCAATGTATTTAATTGCCGAAATGAAATAATAGCTTTTGACAATTTGAAAATTAAATAACTGCATTTCAAAACAATCTTTCTGCTTTTCTACCACAGACTACTCAAGAAATTCCACTGAAGTTAAGAATTTGAAACTGTTTTAAACTTAGTGGTTCTGGCTGTCCCAGATAAACCAAGAAGCTTTGGAATTGGAAACCAAAGCACAGAATTAAGATCTTTAATAATTCTAACATGAGACATTTAGTCTCTGCAGCTGGGAACCTAGCCTGCCTAGAATTGTACCTTAAAATGCTTTCAAATTCTTTCTGTGTAGGAGTGGAAATTCTGAGATCTCTAGATGTGGCTGTGATCATCAGAGCAATGACAGAGACAAGTACTTGGAAACTCATCAAACAAACAAACAAACAAAACTAAAATTTCTGTTTCAACAAAATAATATTTTTCATATACAATTTTTCAATGTAAAATTCTTGTAAATTTGAAGAGTTCTGTCACAGTTCTGTCACGTCCACAGGATGGGAAAAAATAGGGAGGAGCCCTCTTACTCATTCATTGCTCTACATTTATGACCCCATCAACAATAAAAAGAGGAGAAGTATAGAAAAGCATAGAAAAGGACCCAGTGTTACCTCTTTTTCCTTATCTAGTAAGTTAGGGAACTTACCAAGGAAAGGTTTGCTTTTTTTCTGGTAAAAATTACCTTTTATATGCATTTCATAATCTTTTCTCATTATTCCCATGCCTGAACTTCATTTTTTAAAAAATTTTCTCTATTTCCCTTACAGCATAGAAATCAGATTAATGGATCACTTTTTCCCCTCCTCTTTTTCTTAAATGCAGATAATAAATTTACCAGTCTATTAACAACTATTTTCTTGGGTTTAACCTACCTACACATATTCATTTAAGCCTAACTTCTGATATTGATCTAAAAAGCCCAAGATGGACAGAATTTATTATTATTCTTTGGCATCAATACAAACAATTAAATACCTTACTGTTAAAAATGTGAATATTTCTGTGCATATTGCTTTTAATTTGTCCAATTTCATTGAATGACACTGATTCTTTGTGTATTTTTCTATGCCAGATTAAAGCATTTTTTAGTACATGGTATTGTCTTCATTTGAAGTGCTTTAGTTCTTTGGTAAAATTTATAAACAATAAAGAGTTCATTAAAGAACAAAGCTAATTGGCTAACATTCAGTGTATACAGGTAATTACAGAATGTGTGCATGCAGTCTTTTATGTTGATTAAAGTCAGAGCTTCCCTCAGCTTTGAATGCATTTACTGTTAGCTTGCTGTTTTTAACAATCCTATCTAATAGAGGTCTTAGATATGGTAAAATTGTCCTGATATGCCTGCTATTTATCTGTGTTTTTGAAAGAGAAATGTTACTTATTTTAATCTTTACTCCCTATTCTTATTTAGAGGTTTTGAAAAACAATATTTTTATGTGACCCTAATTGTGTGATACACTCACTACAACATAGCTTTAAGGTAATCATCTTTAGTAATGGTTGAATTATTTAGATATTGCTATTCCAAATTTGCATACATAGGATTTATTCATATTAACATTTTGGGGGTTTTGTGACTACTTTTTATTTTATGTGTCCAAGCGAGGAACTGGCTTCTATAAATCATTTTTCTTACATTTTCCATGAACAATTACTAAAATCCTTTCAGATTTCCGATTGTATGTAGAGTATGGACAACAAAGATAACAAAAAGAAATAGTATTGGAAAAAAAACCCACACAAATCCACAGGAAAAAAAAAAAGAAAAGGAGAAACATCTGTGCTTGGCTTTATTCTGCAAGGTTTATAAAAAATGATTTCACATATTGCAGTCAGAAGCAGTGATTATTGAACAAAGTCTTCCCCAAAGCACTCTGATTTTCCTTTACAATGACACTTCTATCCCAAGCTGAGCACTTTCATATTTGGAATATACACTGAACTGTGACAATAGGCATTCTGATATTCAGCTGATGAGAACTATAGAAAATCCTAGTACTCATATGGCTTTCCATAGAGATTATTCAAAGGTATAAAGAAAAAAAGGAAAAAAAAAAGAAGAAAAAAAAAGAAAAAGAAGGAAAAGTAATATTCAAAATTATTTTTTTTCTGTATCTAGGTTGTGCTTTTAGGGTAACACAAGAATTGAATCGTTGTAGTTCAGAGACTGACTGCCCAGAGGACTACAAGGCAAACAAAATCTAGAAATTATCTCTTTGCATTTTTAGCCTGTGTTTTCATTACTTCTGTAGTACTACAGGGCACAGAGAGACTCAGTGGAATAGACATTGTACATGATGTTGTAGACTTCAATCTCTTGTTTGGAATGAATTGTTATTACTTTTTAAACTTTTACATTTTTTATAGAAGTTGGGATTTTTAATTTTTTTTAAATTTCATTATCTTCTTTTACCTAATTTGCCGGTTAAGAATTTTAAATTGTTTTAAACTTTCACAAGTCCATATAAGATTGCTTTCTGCCTCCCTGTTTTTGATTAGTTTTGGGTTTTTTCCCCCCTAGAACTAAATGATACAGAGCTAAGGTGTATAGCTAAGAATAACCGGCACGAATCTATGGAATAGATCATGATCTGAAATCTGCCCTGGAACTTGCTTGGCTGGTAATGACCCTTTTGTCCCCCACATCTATGAGCCTTCCTTCCTCTAAACCAGCAACCATTTTCCTAAGAGACCATAAAATCTTCAGTTTGAAGCAAGCATAACATTTCTTGTGTTGTGAATGATTTCCACATTTCTCAGTGAGATCACTGCACTGTCAGCTGCCCTGGGCATTTCCACTGGCTTGTACTGCAGCAAGGTTGTACAGGCCAAGGGCAAAAAGAGAGGCTGAAAACGTATGCACAATGTGTAGAACTTTCCAAACAGAAGTCAAGGTGAAGATGCTGGCATCTTTGCCCTGCATGACTCTGCTGTAGGTGACTTTTCATGCTGTTGAAAACAGCTTTCTTGATTGCTACTATTCTCAACAGCATAGGGCTTAAGAAATATCTATATTGTATTCCTTTTGACTCACAGTATTCACTTGAAGTTAGCCTCTGCCTCTCATACTGTTACTCTTTCAGTCAAGGTCAAAACAGGATAAATAGTAAAAATGTACTTAAGACTAACTGAGCCTGTGTCAGCAACAAAGGAATATCATAAAGCTCTTCCCTGCAAGTTATGAACTGATGTGGCAGAACAGATTATCAGTCCATACCAGAGAATGAAGGCTCCTTTGAAACAAAGGTGGTAGTGGGAGGAAACGTCTTATATTAGACCAAATGGTTCAGCAAAGGAATTTTAATTATTATTTCAGAAGAAATTGAACAAGAAATCTAGAATGTCTATGAAAAGTGTTATTTCACAAACTGGAAGTGAGAACCTTTAAACTCTGGTCATGGAAAGAAGCATTATTTTGCTATTTGTTGCTTTTAATAATGCTGCTTGTTTGGAAAATAATAAGGAAAAGTTTTCACTGGATGATGAATTGGTTTGGAGACAGGATGATAAGGACTTTTATGGCCTCTGACATAACCTGGCATTAGTATTAGTGTTCTTCAGGTCCTGTAAAATACAAATGTGAACACTTAAAATTTAGGATATGGGTATTTTAAGGATATGTTTTTTTATTTTTGTTTCTCTCAGCTTTCTCTGCAAAGGCATGATTTTTAAACTCCATGACATTATCTTTGCAAGTATATAGGTATATAAAAGCAATTTTATATATTTATGGCTGCTTTATTTGAGGAAAATGTTTTATAACTACTTTTATCTCCAGGGACTTTTCTAAAGGCAAATAATTTGTAAAAATGGTAGACTAAGACATACACGACTTTGCTATTCAGCTTAATAATTGAATAGGAAATTTATAAACAAGTTCTGATTATTAAGAAAAATAGAAGAGAGGTAAAAGAGTTTTTAATCTTAATCCAAACCTAAATTAAGGAAATAGTTCAATTTTAAGGAAAAGTTCAGTTACTATATATATACACAATATGATATAAATATATATATATATATACATAAACGCTTTTAAAGCTCCATGTATGAGTAGGTAAACAATTAAAAAATACAAATGCAGTTTAATGAGTAAAAGCTTATAAGTGGAACATATTTTTGTTGAAACATAGAAGTATTTGCATACAATGCAATTTTTAGGTATGCATATAAGATAATTTTGTATAACCAGGTAGACTATGAAAGAAGTGTAAAGTTCAATGTGTATGTGTGAAAAAATGCTAGGAAATTTTAGCATCCTTTCTGCCTTGATTCTTGGATGTTATTATTCTATACTTGTTTCTTCTGTGGTATTTAATGTAAACATCATTTCATGTCAACATGTCTTTTTTTTTTTATATCTGTAATATTTTTGTCTTAATTTTTTGCTAGAACAGTTAAATAAGACATTGGTATCAGACAAAATTGCACAGCTTGCAGTAGGGGGGAAAAGCAAATTGATAACGTATATACTGAAATCCCAGTATTCCAATAAAAATGTAATTTTCTCAATATAGATAATCACATTACTATTGAATGGTGATCTGTAAATACTCTGAGATCCAGTAGGTTCTGTAAAAAAAATAGTTAATGAATAATACTCCAAATGAATATATAACTAAAATCTGAATATTCCCAAGGAAAATTAGTTCTCTGGGTGGTCCAGGAACACCCCAGCCAAGCATCATATATGAGATAATGAACAGGTTCAAGACAATGGAGCAATTTGGTACTGGGTGGCTAATTGAGCTTTTATCAACACTCACAACTTAATTGGTGCAGGAGTTCTCTAGATGAGAATTTCAGACTGTCCTGAAAAATCCTTCCAGACTGCTCCTTCTCTGCAGCGACAAAGCTGTGTGTTTAACTATGTTAGCTGATGTCCTGAGTGAAGGATCTGACCTCGCCTTCCACAGACTCCACCAAATAGTTTATACTACAAAATTGATTAAAATGTATATAGACAAAAGACTTGCTATGAAGCAATAAAAACTTCCTGAAAATGCAGAAATCGTCACATAGGACAGTCTTTGTACACCCTTAAGAAGGATAAGAGTTGTTTTACATGTGAATTAAGAAAATCTGTGGCAGTGGATCATACATGTACTGAGTTGGTCATGTAAGACTATGGGCCACCTGCAACATGAGACTTCAGCAGAAGAGTCAGACCCAATCCAGCTGATTTGGCAATAGAGATCCCATATCCATCTGCACACTGACCAACAGTCCTGTTTTAGACATTGCCCACATGAGAGTTTGGTCAAGGGACCAAAGAAATCAACTTTGTTTTTTGCTTTCCTGTTTTCAGACAAACTGTCTGTGTGTACAACATGGAGAGAATCTATCTGCCAACTCCATACTGATGGAATATGGTAAATTGCATGGGAATATTTTTCATAATTGCTGTAATGTTTACAAACAAATCCACAGTGACCAGACTGTATCTTACTGTTATTACTGCAGAGCTACATAGTATCCCTGTTCTCCTCATTTTGTTTATGTGTGATAATCACCTAGATTCTAAACCTTGTTCTTCGATGTTTCTACAATGCTTAATGCAACATAGTGTTAGTATCTATTTTTTAAAAGCTGAAACAGCAACACAAATCAATATTATTTTATAGTGAATAAAATTGCACGAAGGACATGAAACAACATGAAATGAACCGTCATGAAACAATGGTCTGTTTACTTTTTTGCTTTTCAAATAAAATTCAAGCAACAATATTCTTAACAACAATATTCTTACAACAATAATTACTTTTAAAAAATGAGATGTGGAAAAGGGCAATTTATCATAAAATTGTGTGATTTCCAGAAAATAAAATCAAAATGCAAATGAAATTGAAAATAAATCATCAAGGATGGGCATATTAGAAATATCAGTCCCTAGACACTTGAAAAAGAGTGAAATATTACACCTGCAATTTTTTTTGTGCAAGACACCTGCTTTAACAAATATAGTTACAACAGAACGAAGCTTGCAGGCATTAGTGAGAGTTACGTAAGGGTTTTTTCATCAAATACAGAACAGATCATGAAATATATGAGTCACTTAGTTCCATTTTTCTTCAAAATAAATATGCTTGCAAAAGAACCCATGGGATTAATTTTCAAAGCCAAATAGGAAGGTTATTTAACATGTCTGTCAAGAAAATATTTCAATGAGAAGGTAAGCAAAATCTGAGATTGCTTTTGGAAATGAAGAGTAACATCTGCCATTTTAGTCAGTAATCAAGACTAGTCTTCTAAGTCACCCAAAATAGCATGTACCTGTTAAACTTTCAGAGTAATCCATCTGTCTTGTTATATATATAAAAAAAATCTATAAATATTTCACTCCAAAAAAAGAATATTTTGTTAATGAAGCAAAAGTATAATTTCTGCAACCAAGTAATAAACATCTATGTTAATTGGGCCCTTGGAAAAATTAATCTAAATATTTAATGTTAATTCTGTATTAAAATTATTATTATTATTATTCCTTTAAAATTTCAACATTAATGAATTTATTTCAGGAAAATGTAACATGGTTTTATAAAATTATATCACATATACCAAAGTGCTGAAATAAACACAATGATTTCAGTTGGTGGATTTTTAGATCTCCAGAATGTAATAGTGTTGCCTCTTGCTTCCTATTTCAGGCTTTAAAAATCTGACACTATTCAAGTACTGTCAGTTTTCACAAGCAATGTCTGAAAACAATGTGATGGCAATTTTAGTCAGCACCCCTTCATACATTTGCTGTTTTATTGAAGTCACTTGTTTATTTGATAGATCCTGCTGACTGTATCATAGGGGTTCTAGACTTACATATTAGATATTCTAGTTGATACAAAGTGTGAGCTTTGCAGTGTTAAGTGTTGGTAATATCTAACTTCAGTGTTTTTCTGATGGAAATTAAACATCTGAAAATTATTATTTCAGTAAATCAGTAAAGTATGTGTGAATCAATAGATTGAGAAGGTTGATGCTCAAATTACTAATGCCTCCCTTGGGGTGTGGGGTTCTTTTTGTTCTGTTTTGGAGAGGAGTGAGAAGGTTTAGGGAGTGAGACACAGTTTGCCTGGTGTCAAATGCATCTACTACACAGGTGGTTCACAGCATTGTAAAGAAAATAGACCTCATAAACTTCTCATTCCTCAACTCTGGACTCTTGTATGAAGAACCACACTTATCTTTTATGTTTCTCAAAGAGGGGACAACAAATTAGAATCTCCATCTCCTCAGTATCTAAACCATGTTACTATTCTTCCCTATGTTTTTTATTGCATGGTTATCTGGTACTTGATGACCAACCAACCTCTCAGCTATGACTTTGTACAATGTGCAAGATTATATAGTGCAGGGAGGTGTTAAAGTCAGTTGGGCAACCGCAGCAACAATGCTGGGAGGATGTTTTAAATATTTGAACAAGTCTAAGTCATTGCAGTTTTGGTTTTTCTTTTATTTTTGGCTTAAGAGACAGCAGGAAATATCTTCATAACCTCTTGCAAATCAATTCACTTACAATCAGCCATCCCTTTTGGACATACATGGTTGCTATGACTGTTCCCCCTGTACAATTTGTGCTGTTTCCCTTGAATTGACAGGAAGCTTTGTCCCCTAAGAAAATATCTTTTCTTACTTCTTGAGTTATGGTTGATCACTGCACAGGCCTTGACTACAGTGGGTTTGGCTAGCAAATGTTACAGTCAGTGACAGTAGAAGGTTGGTAAAGGCATTGAGAAAAGAATGTGAAGTTCCATAGAAGAAAAACAGCAAAGAAGTTAGGGATGTAAGGCACATGTGCAGATCACTAGTCCATAGTGTCTAGAACACAATCCAAGAGGGATGTTCCCTCTTCCTCCTATCATTACTAAGACAAGAGCTTTTATCCTTTTTAGTTCCATGGAATTTTTTGTGCTGTTCATCCTTTATCTCTTTTTAGTTCTCTGGAGACATAATCCATCACTTCTGTTCCTAGACTCTGGCTGTTCTTTGGCTTTTTGCTATAGCACTCTATTCAAAGAATAACCATGGTGACCCATCAATATCCCTTTGGTTGTGCACCTGATTCAGAGGGTCCTCACAGTCGAACTTCTTCTTTCTAGGAACTTCTCATTCTGCTGCAAGCATAGCCCTTGCAATAGAAAGCCTGTTCTCTCTGTCTCTGTCTTCCTTGCAAAGAGTTATTCAAAGGCACTATTTGCTTTTTGATGGACTTTCAATACACCTCTGCTGTCATTTCCCTCCTGTAAATCCAAGAACCTATATGCAAAATAGCTTATAACTTTAAGTGAAAATCAAGGATGGGATGAACTCTAGCAGAACAGAAAAATGTCAGAAAATATTTTCAAACAGTAAAATACTGATGTCTTAAGAAGCTAACATAATCAATTACTTGTATATGTGATTTGGTGATTTGGGTGTGGATGTGTGAGGAGAAAGAATTAGGAAATCTTTTGTGATCAAAATAATATTCAAAGTCTGTATGTTTATATGTTTCTACCACACACACACAAAAAAAACCCCAACAAAAACAACCAAAAAAAAAACCAACCACCAAAACCCCCCAAAATTTTGATGAATCAACATTTTATAATGAAAAAATTGCTAGCATATTTCTGATTAGCCTTTCTACTACTGTATCTAAAACAGATCAGTAATGAGGGTATCTTAGTTAAAAATTGCAAAAATTCAGATGAAATTCACATGGATCTAATGCAATATTTGGCCAGCTCCTAGTTTCACATATTAGAACTCCATTTTTGTGTAACACTTTAGAGATAGTTAACTGGAAAGAGGTGCTTAAATTCTTAAGTGTATATATGCTATTTTGATATAAATTAATAAGTGAAAGTGTTTGCAGAATCAGGATTCACTTTCTCCTGTCTTGCAGAAGGTTATATAACAGATCAGTCCCATGAAATGCTGATACATTACATTTCTTCTGAGACAACATTTTGTTTGTTCTTATTTGTTAGATGGTCTAGAAGAGTGCATTCTCAATTATAAATTTTATAAGATTTATATCTACTGAGCTGATTATACAGGATCTATTTCAAAGTTCATATTTTTAAAAAAGCATGATCCTCAAGTTATGCATCAAGAACAGTTTCTTATATAATAATTATAAAATAATTTATAATATTTTATAAAGTAGAGCTAATAGAGACACCAAAAGTGCATCTGAACATAACACTTGTCATTGTCCTTCATGATTATTTATGAAGCCTATTCAACATAACCATACACCAATCAGTGTTATGATAGCACCTTATCTAGTCAGTTTTTAAATAATTACTATAGTGATCAAATCATGCTGATCTCTCTCTCTAGTTACTACAATCTGTGCAGTCACTACAATCCACTGCTTAAGTATGACATTCATGTCTGCAGATTCAAATTATGTTTTGTTTTCTTTTTTTACCAATCAACATCCATGTGTTTTCATGTAGTGGGTTGTATAGAAGAAGCAATTGAAAATTTTCCCTGTGAGCCTATTAGCTGTACTTGTCATATAAACTTTTTCTATAATTCAGATACTTGTCCACTGATTGGCTGAACTGATTCTTGTAGATTTATGCCTGTAATTTTAGGTATTAATAATCCAATCTTGATGACAGAATTGGAAACCATCTTCTTGACACATGGTTATGGAATGAATACTAATAACAGGTCAATCATTGACAATTTGTAGTTATGCTGTTTACTGAGATGATGAACAGTATGCTCTTGGCACATATATTCCTTTCACAGGATGCTCAGTAAAATATATATTCTTCCATGGATTCTACAAACACTTTCTTAGTGTAATAACACTAGCCACTAGCCAACATGAAGTTGTGGATATCAAGCTTTCCTTCCTTCCTTCCTTCCTTCCTTCCTTCCTTCCTTCCTTCCTTCCNTAAATATATAGGTAGAGCAATTTCCTTCCTTCCTTCCTTCCCTGCCTTCTTCCTTCCCTCCCTCCTTCCCTCCCTCCTTCCCTCCTTCCTTCCCTCCCTCCCTCCTTCCTTCCCAAAGCCTAAACTTGCATGCTGTTCTTGCTTTTTAATAAATATGTTTTCAGATGGAAAAATTATTTTAAGAAGACAATTAACTTCTGTACCACACTTACGTTCATATACAGAAGACAAGAAAAATGCTTTTCAATTTGTGAAATATAGACAGCCTGAAAATACTTCTGCTAGCACATTTTATCATCATTCTTGTTTAATATTAAGACCAGTGTACTTACAATATACAACTTTTAAGAATTTTATTTAGAAATGATATTCTTGTTCCCCACACAGTGCATGTGATGCAGAGAAATGGGAGCCTGCAGAACCTCAAGTACATACCCTCTTACATTTGGTTGTGTAGAACAAGCTGAACTGTAGTTCACAGAAGCAGCATTCTCTGAATGGTGCCAAAAGCACAAAACAGCTCATTTTTTCTTGTTCTGGGATTCAGCTAAGAGCAGAGCTATGGCTTTTCACACTTTCTGACAGGATAGTGGGCTTTTTTTTTTAATAATAAAGTACTTTCTGTGAGCACAGTTCATCATTGATTCACTATGTGAAATACATAATAATGATGACAATGTAAAAAGGCTAATACATTGCTTGTCCTTCCACTGCTGTAAAGTAACATAAAAATAGTGATGGAACATTTATATTTCTTGTCATGATGCAACATGTGGAGAATATTACTATCAAAGATTAATTTTATTTGGAAGAAGTTACCAAGGGCAAGTACATCATTAAAAACAATTGCATTTTAAACTAGATATTAAAAAAAAAGGCTGACAATTCCCTAAAATGAAGTCTTAAATGAATTGACTGCATAACCTTGTATGAAAAAAAAATAAAAATTACTAGACATCCAGAGGATTAAGAGAGTCACTGATAAATTGATAGAAGTCTGTCAATGAATCACACAAAATTGTTTAATCTGTCATTGAGGATCTCTGGATTGTTTAATGGAATAAAGTGTTCTAACAACGTAATCCTTTAGCTGTTTTCACAGATCTAAAATGTATATTGCATATTTAAGATATCAGCTCAGATGATCTTATAACTTTTTGTCTCTGAGTCATGATACAGGCATCTTTTCCAAGCTGCAAAGAGACTTTGTAGGAAGTTTACATATTTTAAGATTACAAAGCATTTATTTTTTTCTGCAAATATATTTAATAGATAAAACTGTTTAACTCCAGATTAACATTTAATATGCTTGCTATTTGAGATAAAACCTGTCATGTATCTGTCACTGACGGTAGACAGTCATTAGTCAGAGGAGGAAGGGCAGCTTCTGTTGCTCCATAGAATAGGCTGATCCTTGATGTTGTTAAATCATTGTATTTACACATAATTTGTTTCCTCTTCCTTGTGATTTTATACATTTCCACATCAGTACTTTCTGTTTTTAATCCCTGAGGTGCTGGGTGTCATATCTCAATTATCCTACCTCTTCCTGAATTTGAACCCTTGTGATCTTTTATGGTTCTTTCCCATGCACTTTCTCACAGCTGCTTCTCACAATTTATCAATTTTCTCAGAAGTTTGAACCAAACTTACATGCAGTTGGGTCGTGTCAAACAGACATGGGATAACAGACAGTGAGAAAAGATTTACAGAAAAGATTTACAGTTTTATTCTATTTATACAGATTTAGCATCTTCCATAAACACAAAGTCTAATATAACTATGGTCTCTATTGAAGGAAGAAACACATCAATGGAAAATGATCCTATACATTGTTTTAAGACAACCTTACAGTCTTTTGTTCCAAGGTTACCTTACCTGTCTAAAAAGCCATTAACATTGCTAAAATAATTTCTTGAAATCAGTGGATGTCTCTTCATTGTCTTTGTTTGGCTTTGTATCTGATATAATGAAATAGATTGACATACCATAATAACTAAAGAAGAGTAGTTTAAAAATTGACCAATAGCTATATTGGTTGTTGGGGAAGTAGAAAAATTATTTCCAACTGTACCTCAGTTCAGAAGTTTGATTTCATGGACAGCCTCTTTAAACACATGTAGAACTTAAATTCCTTAAATAGGAAGTCACCTATACAGACAGGCTGGAATCTAAATGATCTGGGATTTTAAGTTAATGACCACTGTGGGGAAAAGTGAAAATAAGGGAAGTATTCAAAAATTCTCAGAAGACAGGTGTTATTGTAACCTGTTAAAATCACTCAGCTTTTAGTTTTTCAGATGTCTTCATTCACCCTAAGCCGTATTTCCAATTTGGTCAATTGAAAGGAATTATACTTTTAATTTATAGTATTATCTCTGGTATCTCTCCTCATTGCCATGTTCTTGATTACAGTGGCTAACAGTAAGTGATACTTCCTGCTGGCTGTTTACAATAACTAGTTTAAGGTCATAATATTTCTAAATGGATTCAGCTTTAAGGACAGTGAAATATATTAAACTGTTAAGAAAAATAAAGGATTGACTAAACCATAATTGTCTTAAAATCCATCTGAATCTTAAAAACAAAGGTGTCATCAGTGACTGAAGCCTTTAAAAATTCCATTTTCTGGGATGAAGTGGGGTCTGCTTAGGCCAAGTGCCAGTGGTTTAACCCCAGCCTGCAACACAGCATCACATAGGTGCTCATTCACTCCCTGACCAAAAGGACTGGGGAGAGAATCAGAAGGATAAATGTGGGAAAACTCATTAATTGAGTTTAATAGGTAAAGCAAATCAAGGAGTTCATTCACCGCTTCCCATGGGTGGGCAGGGAGGTGTTCAGACATCTCCAGAAAAGCAGGGCTCCATCACAGGTAATACTTGGGAAGACAAACACCATCATGTCAAACATCCCTCCCCTTCCTTCTTATTCCCCCAACTTTATATGTTGAGCATGATGTCACATGGTATGGAGTATCCCTTAGGTCAGCTGGAATCTACTGTCCTGGTTGTGCCCTCCTTGTGCTCCCACAGCCTCCTCTTGTGGTAGTGGACCTAATGGAAGAAGTCATGCCAGAAATGGGTTTGTGAAGGAAAAGAAGAAACTAGCCAAAATGCCTTAAAAACTGAGGCTTTTACTGTGCTGTAAAATGGAGGTCTTGTCTTTTTTTTTACTTAATCACCTTTCTTCTTCCCAAAACCCTTTGAGAGAACTCTTATCTCTCTACCTTAGTATGCAGGAATTTGTTCTTGCAGGGCTATGTGAAGTCAACACAGCAGGGAAAAAACTAACAGCAAATCCCAAATTTAAAGATTCAAATAATGATCAAAGAGTGAATTTCAACAATCAAGAATTGCATGGAATACAGGCTACCATAGGACATAACAATATTTTAGTGATATTCCTTTCTAATTGTGGTGCTAGGAAAATAACCTAAACTGATTAAAAAAAAAAAGTTTTGCCCCATAAAACATCTAAAACATACATACATACATACATTTATTTTATAAAAATGAAATTTTTATAAATGACATTTCTATATATTGAATGGCAGGTAGAGAGATGAGCAAAGACATAATCTGCACAGATTCCATGCATTTTCTTGCTAATTAGATTAATTACATTAACACTAAAAGACAATAAGTTCAAATTTTATTAAATGCCCTAAGAAGCACAATATTGTAGATAAATTAGAAATAAAAAAAAATTAAAAAAAAAGAATTTTCTTTATGTAGGATTTGTAATACACTAGGAACAAATGAAAACAAGAACTGGAAATCTAAATTTAACTAAAGAAATTTTCATGCAGTCTGAACATTTCCCACAAGTGCGTTATTTTAATCCAAGGCCTGTTATTTCAGAGAAGCAAAGGCTAGGCATGCATATTTACATTTACTTGTCTTTTATTATAATTTCCTACCAAGCCTCTCTGACACTAGATGTTGGGTCTTTTTGCACAAGAGGAAATGCAAAGAGAAATAAAACCAGCAATAATAGGATTGTTAAAATTATAATTTTCACTTTCTTTTTTCCCAAATGGAAATGAACTGTGTTGTCTTACACTCTCCTTCCCTAACAAGAGATATCTATGAAAGTCCCTGTCTTAAAGTGAAGATATGTTCAAGCCTGGTGAAGATCATTTTTTCAATCATGCTAATAGAATTCCATTATGACTTTAATCTGATCCTCTGGAAAGGTTCTGCTCAAGGAACTTCCAACACTTCTTAAAAAAAAAAAGGAAAGAATGTGTGGTTTGGGGGTCTTGGGGGGGGTTTTGTTTTCGTTTTTTATTACCTTGGTCTTTTTCTCAGATAGTAAATTCTAGGTGCTATGCATTGCATACCCAGAGGAATTGGAATTTAATTTTCTACATTATACTGTACTCTTTCCATGAAATGCCAGCTGGCAGCTACTGACACCTGCTTTCTACATTGATAGACAGGAGAAAATAAGTAATAGGAAGTGTAGCATCAGAGGACTGTAGATCTCAAAGTGATCATTTAAATGCATGGCTTTCTTACAATTGATCTAAAATAAAAATAAAAATATGCTTCACCACAGCTTGATTTTTTAAGACTTTGTATTTAGAATTGCCACTGGGTAAATGTGTAATGCACAGAAAATGCAGTCCACTTAAAAGAAGATCAGTGCTGCTCCGAGGTAGGCAATAGTCAGATATCCTCTCTGAACCCCTATCAGTAGCCTTCCATGAGGTTTCAAAAGAACCAGTCATTTCTGTCCTTAACAGACATTTTTAGTTGATATTAAAGACTAATTTATATGAATGAAGCTAAGAAGCAACACATGTACCTATGTGTTAAATAAAAATAAATAAATAAATAGTATTTCCCAAATCTTTTCATATTTTTTTTCAATAAAACCTTGATTAGTTTAAGGAGTTTAAGACTTAACTAAGTTTTTTAGAAAATGGGCATTTTACTTCTGACTTTATAAGTTCTGGGGCTTAAACCAAGAGCACCAAAACATTACAAGAGTGAAGGAGACTGTCTTTTTTACAAAAGAGTAAACTGCTGAATGCAAACTCTAAAGCTGGCTGAGTAATCATGGTAGGTGAAAATTCTAGGAGAGTGGCAACCTTGATTTCTGTAAATATTTACAGGGTATGGACATAATGAGTGACATCTTGACTCCTTTCAAATCGATGGTAAAAACCCAATTGATTTTAGTTAGAGTGGAGTTGCAGCCACAGCAAAAGAGAGGAATTAGATAGTGGAGAAAAGGCATAAAAGGAAGTAATTTAGATGAAAGTAAAAAATTGAGGATAACAACCCTACCTGTTCAAAAGTTGCATATTTATATACTAAAACCAACATACGCAAACATACATGGACACATTCATACACTAGTCAAAATATGGATTAATAAATCTCACAATGAGACAATGGAAGCTCATCTTGTTTCTGAGATCCAGGAGGTTTTCTTTAGAGTAGGAGACATTAGGCTGTGTTATGACACAGAGATGATTTGTTTTTCATATTATGTTATTTTAAATGCTGAATACTAGATTGTGTATATTTTTAAGATACAGTAAAAATAGATTTCCAATATTATGAAGAACGAACTTGGTAGATAACGGAGACTTCAGTCTCTTCTCTGAGGCTTAATACTTAAAGGCAAAATTTGACGGAGACGATACAATAATACACAGGCTAATATTTCCAGAAAGAGGTGTTTTAACTAGAGTTCCTAGATGCCTCTGAATGAAACCAGTTGTAGCTTCATTTAGCAAGGTGTCCTGTACAGGAAGGACTTCTACACTACTAAAACAGAGTACGAAGAAAACAGATTCTGGTTAGCTGATATGTTATCCAACTTGAAATATACTACAACTATAATTAAAATCCAGATAAATATTTTCTTGCATCCAGAAGACTGCCTATTACTTTTACCAAAATCAGACACATTCTTAAATATTTTTACAATAGTCATATCCCTTACATTTGATTTGCATACAAGTACTCATAACAAGCAATAATCCTGGCCAAAAATATTTATTTTGCTTGACTGTATTTCAGTCTTAGGCAAATAGGAAAAAGTTTCCAATTGTTTCTATTTGTGAAAGTCTTCTGATTGACATCTATAAGGGAAATAACTTTGAGTATGTACTCTGCTTCATTGATTTTTTTGCCTGCTGGGAAGTCAATGACAGGACTCGGACATCTCACAATTCTCAGAGCAGATGTAATGGTGGTATCATCATCAGGAAACTATTGTCAGAAGAAAGAGCTTTTGAACTTGGTGATAACAGTAAGCTCTGTAAGAACCTTTGGAACTCATTTGTTAGGCTTTGATATTCTAATAAATTCTTCTAGAATTCTTCAAACAAAACATCTGTGTCAGCAGTAATTCAAATAGAAACAATAATTAGCAATACCAAACCAAATGTAACAGTTGGGAAATTAGTTCAACAAGACATATGTTAACATGCTGACAATAGTTTCAGTGAAGGTATTTCCTTCTCCTACAGGAGACAGAGTGTCAGCAAAAAGAAAAAAAAAATCAATAGCACTTTCAGACAAAAAATAAACCTTGTTTAGTTTTCCCTGCATATGATAACTCCTCTAAAACTATTAACTCCTTATATTCCGAAGAAAACTACTTTTGTTTCTTTCTAAAACTCCAGAGCAGAGCATCTCTGAATCAACACTAGTAGGTATCTTCAAAAAGGGAAAGAGGGAGAACCCAGGATATTTCAGTCTCACCTCAATGCTTGGAAAGGTGATGAAGCAACTAATCCTAGAAACAATTTCCAGATACGTGAAGGGCAAGAATGTGTTTGCAAGTAGTCAGTATGAATTCACAAAGTGATCTCATGAAAAGTCAACAAAGGGAAGTGTAAGGTTATGCACTGAAGAAAGAATAATCCCATGCATCATTATATGCTGGGGGCTGGCAGCTAGATTACAGATTTTCAGGAAAGGACCAAGGAATGCCTTTGCAGCAAAGAAGGCTAATGGTATCCTGAGCTGCATTAGGCAAAGTGTTGCCAGCAGGTCAGTGGAGGTGATCATTCCACTTTGCACAGCACTGCTAAGGTCTCATCAGTAGCATTGCATCACAGAGTCATAAAAGCACATGGCTGAGATTGGAAAGACCTCTGTTGGTCATCCTGGCCACCTTCACTCACTCAAGTAGGACCACCTAGAGCAGATTGCCCCAGACTATGTGTAAATGGTTTTTTAATACCTTCACGGAGCAGAGGTTCCCCCATCTCTCTGAAAAATGTGTGGCAGTGCTGTCACCCTCACAGTAAAAAGAGTTTTCTTATGCCCAGATTAAACCTCCTGTGTTTCACTTTACATCCATTGCCTCTTGTCCTACTGGGCACCACTGAAAAGACCCTGTCTCCATCCTCTTTGCATGCTTCTTTGGGGTATTTATATAAATTTATGAGATCTCTGCTAAGTGTTCTCCAGGATAAACAGTCCTAGCTATCTCAGTCTTTCACAGGAGAGATGCTCCAATCCCTTATTCACCTTTGTGGCCCTTTCAGTATGTCTATATCTCTTGTACTGAGAAGGTCAGAACTGAACACAGAACTCCAGGTGTGGGTTCAGCAGCACTGAATAAAGAGGATGGATCTCTCTATCTGCTGGCAAAGCACTGCCTAAAGCAGTCCAGGACATCATTTGCCTTCTTTGCAGCAAGTGCACATCTCAGATCCTGTTAAACATGATTTCCACAAGGACATCCAAGTCCTTAACTGCAAAGCTGCTTTCCAGCTGGTTGTACCTCAGCATATTATACGAGTGCATTGGGTTATTCTTCCTCAGGTGCAGAAGTGTGCCCTTCTCATAGTTGAACTTCATGAGATTTATGTTGGTCCATTTCTCCAGCCTGTTGAGATCACTCCAATGAGAGCATGACTCTCTGACATGCCAGCCACTCTTCCAGTTTAGGTGCTGTCTGCAAAGTTGCTGAGAGTACAGTCTGCTGTATCATCCAGATCAGAGAAAAGTGTGAGAGGAAGGAGTGACAGAGAGAAACCAGGAGATACTGACTGTATCCCCCCCCTTTCCCCCATCTCCTCTACATTGCTTAGGGGAGGGCAGAGGAGTTGGGAGTGACAGAACACCAACTGAGATTGGAAAAGGAAGGGAAGAAAGGTATTGTCTTAATGTTTTTACTTTGGTTTTCCACTACCTGAATTTCTAAATACATTTTAATACTAACTCCCAATAAATTCAGCTACCCTTCCCAAATATAATGTTGTCTTGCCTATAATAAGTGATGTCCCTGTCTTCACCTTGGCTGACAAACTTTCTTATTCCTGCTCTTAATTCCTTCTCCATCCTGCTGAGGGAAGAGTAAGCAAGTAGTTTGGTGGAAGTTTGGCTGTTAGCCAGAGAAAACTCACTAAAAGTTCTTAAAGGTGAACATACTTCTTTTGTATTGGTATGATAAATCTTCCCTCGGGGTTCTGCCCAAAGTTTGCAGTGGCTTGATTGAACTCTGCTCACTCTGAGCATTCATTTCTGATTTCTGCATTTTCTTTTGCTCTGTAGAATGATCTGATAAAGCCACTAGGTTTTAATGGTTTTGTTCTAATATTTCCTTGCTATATATATATATATCAACTACACTGCATTTCGTGTTAATTCTAAGTTTGAGACCTGAGCTGCAGCTAGACACCCTGCAGAGAGACTTTTCTATCAAATGGTTGGTAGGATAAGGGAGTAGTCCTTACATACTGGTTTCAGAATAGGACACTTGTGTTCAGCAACTCCTGAGATCCTTTCCCAAACAGAGATGGGCACATGACTTTTCCTTGGTAACTAATACTAAGTGTAAAATCTGTTTGAAACTCTTCCTTTCTGCAGAGGTAAAATATTTGTGTTTCTCAAAAAACCTCAATTCAGACCATTTCTGACAGCAGGTGTTCTTTTTCTTATCAGAATATGTTCTCTTTCTTTAGAGAGGAATGTTTTGCTTAGTCACCATAGAATATGTATTTAGTGACATCTTTTCAAGTGTCATTTCTCATATTTCCTAATATGCATTTTCATAACTTTCCAATTGTAGTCTTTGTATTGTCTCTTTTCTTCTGCTTCAGAACTCATCAGCATAGTCCAGATCTACTACATAGTATTTTTTAGGCCTTCTAATTGTTTTATATAGCCTTCAATCATAATCATATACAGCAGATGTATACTTTTATTAGCCTCTACTACTTGTTCATTTACTGTTTTACTTGAATTTCTTTGTGTTTTTTAGTCCACTTGTTTATTCTGTTTTGCTTTTTTTTTTCATTACGTCTATTCATTAAGCAATTTTTTTGTTTTAGGTTAAACTGTGATCTTTTGGCCTCTTCTGATCTTGCTTGAAAATCCATGTAGAATATCTTGTTCGTTGGTAAGATATTGAGACAATGGCTTTCATGTTTATGTAAAAATGGAGATAATAAAGGTAAAAAGAAGGGAATATTTTTACTCATTATTTTGTTTCCTTTCAATAACTCCTCAAAAGGCTTCACAGTTTAGAGCATTTCTCCAATAAAGCTATGCCCTTTTTGAAAAGACAAATTTCCTGATTGATAAAAAGCCCTATTATATGGGTAAAGACCAGAAATACACAAATTACATATTGGTTGAGATTTCAGAGAGAACACTTGTATTGACTTATTAATATTCTTCAAGGGGACAATGGACAATATCCACTAACTCTTTAATTAGCCTACTTTTCCTGCAACTATTCCCATGATATTTACAAGTATAAAAGCAGCTTTTTAAAAATTAAACTTATTTATAAACATCTTGACTCTATTATACTCCATGATTCTTCTCTGAAAATATGACACTGACCAGTGTGAAATAAAAGCAGAATCACAGTTGTTGAATGGGAAATGTACATATGCTTGTGTACACACATTTTTTTCTCAAGCTAAAAACCTCTGACTGCTTGAAGATACTGTGACTTTCTTTTTTGAATTAATTTCAGAGCTTTTAGGCATATTTAAACTTGATTCTGAGACTTTGGAGGGTATTAAGAGCTTGTCCATTGGTGATTAAAGATTTAACTTTTGTTTCCAGATGGATATTTCTTGTAAGCTTGCATGGAATTTTATTTTAAGCAGTGAACATTCCTGGTTTAATTTTCTATTTTGTGCAACAAACTGTTTTGTTATCTAGTTCCATAATATTTTTCTTCTTTTAATTTCACTCAGTAGTATCACTCAACACTCAAGAGATTACTACATGTGATATTTATTTTAAATTATACTGGTCTTCTTCCAGAAAAAAAATCCAGTGTATCTGGTGCAGCATCCTGCATTGTCCCTTTATTGAACTAAAAGAAGGGAGATCGACATTAAATATGAGGAAGATATTATTTATTGTGAAGGTGATGAGGCACTGGAAGAAGTCTGCACAGAGAAGTTGTGGATACCCCATCCCTGAAAGTTTTTAAGGCCAGCTTGGGTGGGGTTTTGAACAACCTGGTTTAGTGGAACTTGTCCCTCTCCCTGCAGGGAGGCTGAGACTAAGTGACCTTCATGGTCCCTTCTTACCCAACCTATTCTATAATTTTATAATTTTCTCAAAATAAAATTAGAATAAATATTGTAAAACCTAAGTAGAACTCAAACAATTTCACTCACCTGTTTTAAATTAAGAAAAATACAATATAACAATTTAATTTTATGCATTTGTGGTTTAAAATTAATTTGAGGTTAATGAGTAGGGAACCAGGTCATATAGGCTCATATTCTACTTCCATGCACCCCAATTGAGAATAATAACAATGAAAATTAATTTGCATTTCTAACTAATTGGCCAATTAATGACAGCCACTTTGAATACAAGGTGGGATTTTGCTTGCAGATAAAATGTAAAGCACTGACATCTGAAATAGTTGATAATTCAGTGGAGGATGATGGCATATATGACCTCTCAAAATCACTTTGAGATGACGGAAATAATAGATTATAAATGTCTCCTGGCCTTTGGTCCTTCTTGAGTGAAATACATGCTTTGTATAATACATAGAACAAGACTAAGATCTGAATTTTTGAAAGCTCAAACTTTTCAATAGGAGATGGCAGCTGTTTTGTTGCTGCCATCCTGTGCTTTGGCCTTGTCTTAGAACTTACAAATTCAAAAATGTTTCGTAAAATTTTACAATAATGCACCCAAGGAAGTTTTATAGGAAGCTCTTTTTTCAACTGTAAAGTTCACATTAAGATGTTGAAGAATACATTTAGTGGAGGTTGCTCAGTGTGTTTCCTTTGTTCAGGATCCCTCCTCAGAGGCACCCAGCTCAAGCTGTTATTTTGTTATATAACATTAAATTATTTTAAGGATTGGGATGTCAGAGACTCAGCTATGGGAAGCCTGGTGTTGAGCCAAAAGGAAATCTGGTCTGACTGTGTGTGTGGGATGTGCAGCTGCAAAAGGGCCTTGGTCCCAGCTCAAGTGGTGCAAATGCAGCTGCCAAAGTGGCTCCTGGATGGTCAGACAGGGAACTTTCCTTAACATCGAGGAATGTTGCTATAGAAAATAGGATATATATCCTTTCTGCTCATACTCTGTCAAATGGTTTACATTCAAGGCTATCTTTACTGAAGGTGAAGTATCAGGCTCATCATACCAGTGTCCCTTACACATCAGTTATGGACCATTGCCTTACACTGACCTTAGCCAAAAAGAGCAAAGGGCATAGAAGAACAACTTGCAAATAGGCAAGCAAAAAGACAATTTAAAAGCAGAGAAAGAAAGCAAAACTCAAGGAACTAAAATTACATTGTCCATAGTACTTTTATACCACTACTAAAGTCAACATGATAACCTGATTTCTACATGATGAAGCAATATATCTTTTTTTTTTTAAATTCAAGTTTCTCAACATAAAAAAAAATAAAAATTGAAAGGATTTAATGTCTATTACTAATGTTGTTTACATTGGGAAAAAAAGTTATAATTTAGAGGTATTAGAGTGATATAACTATTAACTTGAGGTGTCAGCATCTTGGATGTGCAGAAGTTCTTGTTGGGACTGACCTATATAAATGCAAATATGTTTTCTGAGTTGAGATCCATTCACAGTTAGTGGAAAAATTATTAGGCATATGCAGAAAGAGACTCAAACTACGAATCTCTTTCTTCTTCCACAAACTTCAAAGGAATTTATTATGACAAGCTGTGAGTTAAGAGTCACTGACAGAGGTATAAAATGTCATGTGAGATGAATTCAAATATAGAATTTTACCATTAACCCTGGTTTAATGAGGGGTTTGTTATGTATTTAGATTTTATTCTCTTGGTAATATTGTTTGTGATAATGTTTCACCTACTGTCATGTTTTGAAAACTTGAAGAATAAACTTTACCAGAGTTATAGCTGTGGAATAAATCAAAAAATTACTAGAAAAATCCCTTTTCAGTCAGTCATTGGTGTGAGTACATGCTCATTGCTACTATGTCCTGATCAACCATTCTTCTTTCTTATGTTAGCTACAATAAGAATACAGTTCTGATCCCAGGGAAAACAAAAGTAACTGCTTGATGTAATACGAAAGTTCAAGATTTATTTTTTTTATGCTTTTATCTCCATCTTAGAATCATAGAATCACACAAAGGTAAATTCCGTAGTTTCAATGAAGTGAAATTCCTGAGAAATGGGGCCAAGTACAGAATTATATTGGATTCCAATAATTTGTCCACTCCAAGGATCATAATTAACTAATGAATTAAAAAAATTATTTATTTCTTGCACTATTCCTTCTTTTCAAATAATCCCATTCAGGCTATATTAATAGTGTATTTTAGAGGGATACATTTTCCATGGTTAAGAGGTAATAGACACAAAACACAATTCTAAAGGAAAACACTGGAAAAAAACGTTTATTTCCGCTGTGGTCCTGAAGATAAATCGTCAAAACATTCATATGTGTGTACTTAATGCATTTCATTACCATCATTGTGACTGTGCTAACAGACAGAAAAAAATTATATATTCAGGTTTTCTATGGATCTTGAATATAACTTTCTCATGCTTTCTATTGCTATGATTATACAGTATTAGACAATTAATTGTTATTGTGCTCTGCTGTGCTAGCAGTTCATCTAAAAAGCAGACAGTGACAGCAATAAAAAGGCATTGCGCAACAGCCTAAGATCAGTAACATAATAAGAAAAAAACCCCTTTGGTCCGTTCTGAAACAAAACTTGGAACAAAAGGAATTGCAATCCCAGTAAAAGTCTTCTACCCTATTCAAACTGAGAACTCAAACATATTCACAATCATTGCAACAGAAATCTCAATCAGAATTTTCCCTATCTGTCCATGTAACAGCTTCCAAATTCAGATGAAGTTTGATTTCCTTTTGAGCACGTTTGTCAAATGTATTTAATAATATCATATTTCTGAAGTAAAAATCGTGTTTTTTCTTATGATTTTAACACTTTATTTTCCTAATATTAAAAATCTAATGCCAAGATATTGCCATGAATATTTCTTCTAAAGAGTGAATTAAAGACAGAATGAGAACTTCAGTTTGCCATGCCAAGCATGGAGTTCTGCTGTTAAGGGCTGCAGCATGTAGATTTATACATAAAGTCTAAATGAAAATTAGATATGCCTTGATAACATCCAATCAACTGGAAAACATTATTTCTTTTTCTTTGCTTCTAATGAACTCCCACTTTCTCCAGCAAAACTACAAGTTTATGTGTTCCTGGTATTTTATTTGTTTGGTTAGGATTTTGTGCAGCCATATGTTAAAGAGGTCCTTCCTGCCTTGTTCAGTCGTGTACTATTTATGAAAATAGTAATGCTTTTCTAGCGTCATTATACATTATTAAAACCATTAGTTACTGACATAAAGACTCATTCACTTCTCCCACAAAAAGTCAAGCAAAAATTACAGCATAAATCTGTGGTTGTGACGAATTAGACAGCTCTAGTCTCCATTTAAAATCTGCACAGATAAGACAGAGGATATGGCTGTTTAATAGTGCATAAATAATGAATATAATAAAAATCCTATATGAAACTACATGGGTCTTAAACAATTTAAATAGTTTTTCAGCTATATATATTATTTTAATATATTAAACTATTTCAAAGCCACATTTCTGCCAATACCTTCTCCTCTAGTTTGTAATGGCATAATTTGTACGCAATTGCTAAATTGTTTGCAATATATTCCCAAATATTCCTTGTATATAGTCTCTTTTTTATTTTTTATAAATCCACAGTGACGGAGATTGTTCTGTTGATGGCCTTAAAGTTCAAGCTTGATTTCAGCATAGACTGTTGTAACTGTAAATCTAACTGAAAACAATAATTTTTGATTAGTAACTAATGTGAATTAATTTGAGGTCTTTGTCATATTCTCAAAGGAACTTTTGATCAAAGCACAAAGTCCACATTATTTCTTGATATACTTCTGGAAGAAAGTACTTAGTAAATTCACACCTTTAGTTTCATTAGTCTCAGTAGCAACTTTGAGCTGTAAATTATTACTGATATTTTTTATTACTCTCTTTGCCAAAAATTGAATTAGTTTTTGTTGCAGTTGCAAAAGTTTCTATAATTTTTCCTTACCAACTGAACAAAGAAATCTGAGTTCTTGGCTTAAACATTTAAATAGGATGGAAAGAAAAAGCAACAATGTATGTCATGGTTCTGATGTCTTGGCATACGAAACCTTTCTATTTTATGCATAAGAATTTTCTCTCATAGAAATCAGAGGGATACTGAAAGTGTTGCCTAAGGCCAGATAAGTTTCTCTGGGCTTCTTAAGTGAGCTACTTCCTCTGATATAGGGTGATCTGTGCTAACTTTGTCAACATTTATCTATGTCCTTGATTATGCAGAAGAATTTTTTTGAGGAATTTCAGTTACTGCAATTGAAAATATCTCAAATACAGTTTTGTAAAAAATCATACTGCTGAATTTTTTTGAGGATTTTGAGTTACTGCAATTGGAAATATGTCAAATACATGTTTTTAAAAAATCTTATTGCTGAATTTCGTTTGCACGCTAGTAATTTTAACACTTCACATTTTATAAATAATTTTCATATTTCCTATTTTCAGATTTCATAAATCTAATGGTTGGTTACTGTTATCTGGCTAATGTCTACTTCAATACAAAGTTGCAAATTAAACTGTAAGCATATTTGAAATTATATAAATCAGTTGTTAATAAAATTAGCTGCAGTTGGCTGTGAGAGACATGCTTATAAATAGAAAGTTAACCCATGTGGTATTACTCTGAGAGATAATATATTTGCATTTCATGTGAATGCATTTGGTATTGGAAAGTTGTCAGGATCATGCTGATACCTTTTATGATAAACCAATATGCATTACATTGTAATTTTAATTTGCTTTTTCTCTGGGAAAAGGTCTTCTGAGAGTGATTTCAAAGGTATTTTTAATGCCCTGCTTTTTCAGTAGTATTATTTTAAAGATGGATAATGAGATAATTTCACTAGTTACACTAGGACCAAGATATTTACAATCTCATGAAAATGAAAAATACAATGAATACATAATTTGCACTGTTCTTTTTTTTTTGCTATCTACCATTAGTTCTCTCTCATTCTTTTCTCCATCAGAACCATCTCATGTACTTTGGACCAGTTTTGTTTAATATCCTGCTATAGAAAAATATGTAACTGATAAGAGACTGTGATAAAATGATAATGTATTACTAAGAAATTCATATGTTTAATTATAATGAATAGTTACATCCAGTAATTAATGATGACACTAGTATCACAGATTGAATGTTTTGTCCCACTAGAAGAGTTGAATTAGTAGTAAGCAAATAAATCAGATTACTTCTCTATTATGTGTTTCTCTCCCATGTATTTTTCTGTGACATGTAGAAAGTAAAACAAAAATCTCGGAAATAATTTTTTTATGGACTTTATTTATAAGTTTTGTATATAAGTTTTTCTGCACTTTTATATCTGTATAATATTATTTGTTGAAATATTTCAAGGCTCAAAACTTGGAAAATTCTACTTAAAGAAATTATGCTTACAATTCGTGTTGTTAGAAATGACCTATTTACCTCTAATAAGGACAGAAGTATTTGGCATGTATTAGGGTGAAAATGGAAAATGTTACGAATCAGTAATACTTAGGAAAGAGAAAAACCTTATTTGGTTGTTTTGGTTTTTGTTTTCCAGTTTTATGAAGGTCTTTGGTTTCACTGCAGTATATCAAGGTCTTGGGGCCACTACTGACTGTTCCCATTCAAGCTCCTTAGGGTTGTCAGTCCTTGGCCATGACCCCATGCCCACTCTCATTCCCCCTCAGAGCCATCAGTCCCTGACTCAGTGATGTCAGAGCAGTGACAGTCTCCAGTTCCCTGCAGGCCTGCCAAGCCATTGGCCCTGCCAAGATGGGGCACACCTGTGAGTCCATGTCCCAGCCCAGCTTTGTCCCATTGCTATCACCTGGGCAGTGCCCAGTGTCTGGGGCAGGGGTTGCTGCTGTTGCCCTCTGGCTCTCCCTTCTCTCCAGCTGGAGCAGGGGGACATGCCTGGCTGCCCCGCTGTGTCCTACTGCCCCCTTGGGGAGCCTCTGCAGCAACTTGTGCCCTGGCTCCAGGGATCTGCCAGCACCCAGTAGACGATGACACAATAGAAAACTTTTTTTTTTTTTTTTGTCTTTATTTCCAGTCTAAACCAGTCTTGCTTCAATGACTTTTCATTCTCATCCTTCCTCCAGACAGCTCTGGGAAAAGCCTCACCCTACTGGTTAGGTGACAAACCTCTCAAAGCTGTGCCTTCTCCAGACTGAAAAAGCCCAGAACCCTCAGCCTCTCAGCAGAACTTGCTTCAGTTTATTGATGTACTGATGTACTTCCAACATTATGTTCCCCGCTGAAATTAAGAATCTTTAAGCATTACCATGCTGAAAGTATAATCCACAGAAAAAAAAATTGCACTAACTATACTACTAACCATGCATCCAAATATGGGCTGGTAGAGAATAGAAATCAGATTGTATCTGTTACTGGCAGCCAATAACATATGGAATTCTGAGAGAAAGATGTGAGCTTAGTGCAGCTCAAACTCTGCAAATGTTCATCAAATTTCTCAATAAACTATTTAATTAAAAAACAATAGGGATTTTTATTTATTTATTTGTTTGTTTGGGACGTTTGTTGTTTTATTTTTTACTAGAGATGGAAATATTTCCCAGATATCAGGCAGAAAAATTATTTCAGAAACAGATGTATTTTAGACAATAATATGAAGGTCAGCACATCTGGCTGTGTGGCTTGCATTTTTTTTAAGGTTTTTTCTAACATAGAATGTGACAATTACAGATGTTTGATGCAGTAAGGTTTGGGAGGTTCAGCAAAATGAGCCTGCTAATGGAAATCAATTGGGGAAATAAACTTTCCACATTTTTATTAGAGTTTATTTGTTATAATACAAATGAAATGATACAGAATGAGGGTGGAAAAATAGCATCTTCTGCTGACAGGATAGCTGTTGCTTGATATATTATTGTTTCATGGCCAGATTACTAGAATAGTTTCTTCCAGTTTGCAGTATTAAAGTGAGAACAAATGAAATAGAAAAATTTATGAATCATAAATTAAAGTTTTGATTTTATTGTAAGGGAATACAGAACTTAATATCACATTTTTTCAGAATTTTTGCTTTTATCATAATAAATGAATCATGCTTTGGGAGCTTCCACTCTCTCCTTATATTATGGATGTAAATTAATCAACTATTTGTGGAACAACACTTTTTACTATGCTAATCGATATTGTTTCCAGTTAAATTCATCCAGTGTTTTTTCTGTTGCCTCCAAGACAGATGAAAGTTTCCGGGAAATGATGCCAAATACGAAACTCAGCATTCATAATTAACTGCATCTGAATGCATTGTTTAATATTAGGAATGTATCTGCCTTAGCATGATCTCATCTTTTTTTTTTCTTTTTCTTTATTTTTCTTTTCCTTTTCCCTTTTCTTTTTCTTTTTCTTTTTCTTTTTTCTTTTTTTCTTTTTCTTTTTCTTTTTCTTTTTCTTTTTCTTTTTCTTTTTCTTTTTCTTTTTCTTTTTCTTTTTCTTTTTCTTTCTTTTTTGCTTTTTATAGAAGATATATTTAATGTATTACTTACAATAACTATACAAGATTATTCTTCTCTTCATTAGAGGAACTGTTTTCATATCTCCAGCAAAGCACTCTATTTCTGTCTTTTGTTACTCTCAGTTTCTCTTTGAGACCAAAATAAAGCATGAGAGTTATAAGGAACACAACTGTTTTTTCAGTAGACTCTATTTACTGTCTTCTAGGGACAAGCTCAAGTCTATGGAACACTGCACTAGATGTGCTGTGCCATCACAGGACTTCATGTACTATCTAATTTACCCTTCCAGTCAGTGAAGACTAGTATCTTGTCCAAAAAGGTGTTTATTTTGGATTTGTCCTTAAGATTGGATTTGATTTATTTTCTTTTTATTTTGTTTCCCTTTTAGACATATTTCTGTAGTTATGGGTTTTGTATATTCAGAGATTCTCTCTGACTTCCCCTTTATTCTTTTCCAAATGAAAGAGGATGAGAATCTTTTTGCTTCCACGATGCACAAGTTTGGGGTTTTTTTCAAATTTTGTCTTTCTTTCTCCCTAGGATCTTAGAGGAAAGTTCAACAAACTAAAAAAAACCCACTGTAAATTGTTACATACTATTGTTGTTTGCTCTAAAAGCTATCTAAAATGGAATCTTATATAATATAATTGACAGATATCATCCAAGTCATCTCTTCCTCTGTTTTAGCACATCTAGTAGAATAATGCTCTGGCAAAAATATGTAACAATACTGTTCAGAGGATTTTAGATGGATTGAACATTACTGATAAAACCCTTTAGGGGTAGAGAAGCTACCAAGGCAGAGATAACGAAGAGTATCCTGTTTCTGCAAAATTAAGATAAAGAGCAGGAGATAAATAGATTAATGTTATTCTGCATGTGCTAATTAAAATGGGGTATTTTGCCAATTAAAAAAGATTCATGATCATGACTGATGCTGCCACTTTTGGTGATGATTCACAAAACCAAAATAATTCAGCATTCTCAAGTCTATGACTTGTTCAACTCTGCAAACAAGTATTCACATGGTTTTGTCAGAATAAGAAAATCCAAGATATCAGAGAAGGAAGACTGGTGATTTATTTTTTTTTTTGGCAAAAATACGTAATTTGCTTACTTAATGAGCATAAAACAGTGAAATGTTTAATCAAACTGCTTTCTACAATTCCAGATGAAATTAAACAAAGCTAACTGAAAAGTCTCCAATTATTATTATGTTATGTCTTGATACTCTTGATACTCTTGATACTTGAGTCTGTGATACTTCTTATGGCCCTACTCAAAATTAATTGATCACAAAGAGTTTAAACCAGCAAAGGCAAGACTCCTGTAGATATTTTAAAAACAACAAAGGAGTTAAAAAAAAAAAAAAAAGACTTTGCTGATGAGCAAAATTAATTTTTGGTAGGTGAAGGATATTTCACTCAATAAAAACAATCCTTTGGCAAAAAAAGCTATACATCTGGATCTCTGTGTTTTGAAACAGGGCACTAACAATGACAACTATTATGAAATTTTACATACCCCTCTAAAACTGATATTGGTGAACATGCATGATATTATTGGAAGTACAGTGTTTCACCTAATGAAGATGATGGTCTGGCACAAAAATCAGAACATGCATATCTCTATTTCAAGCTTCTATGTACAAGACAGCCCAGTTGGATTCAGAGTAAAAAGTCAAACAGGTTTGAATATTATTTGAGAGCAGCAATGTTTAAAACAGCTTGCAAATTATTTTTCAAAATTTTTGGACAATGGAGCACCTGATTTCTTGACAAAGTATGTTTTTCTGGACTAAATTTTCTCATATAGAGACATATCAAGACATTTGACCTGTACAAAAGGATTTGTCTCTGTATACTGGTCCTATTTTCATAGATAAAGGTGCAAAACTAAAGTGCTTTAATGTTTTCTCCTGCATAGAACTTAAATATTTTTTAGTAAATAACTGAAATAGTCAAGCATTATGTTCTTTAAATATGCAATGAAAGGGGAAGCGTACCAAAACATACAATTGATTTTGAATTAATGTAATAAAAATTTACACATGACTGATCAACATATTGACTAAGCAGTTCATGAATTTCAAAAATAAATAATTTAATATAATTCCTATAATCTCGTGGTCAGTCTTAGCAGCAATTTATCAGAATCATTTTATTTCCCTGGGATGCAGGTGTGAGGCTTGTAGGGTTTGAATTTCACCTTGCAATAATGAAAGAAAGGGAAAAAAGATCCTCTTGTAGCTCACCAAAATCTGCTGAGCAATTAGGTGTCCAAACAGCAGTAGTGATAGCACATACATTGCCTGCCAAACAGTCTTGCATACCCTTAGAGAATATCAAAGGGTGATTGAATAAGGATGTATTTTTTATTCCTGGGGAAAAACCCAACCACCATGAAAGAGAAAACCAACAATAGGAAAAAAATATCAAAAAACTCTAAGAAAAACAAAACAAAAAAAAGTGCAAAATCTACATACTCTTTAAAAATAGTAATTTGCTTCCTTGCACTGCAGGAATATAGTCACATTGTTTAGTGATTTGACCAAATATAATACCACCCCTTTTTCCTTCTTTTATTTAATTACAAATAAGGCTCTAAATACAATATTTTTGCTGTCTTCTGATGAACAAAAGAAGAAAGGACGCTACCTTATATCTTCACTTCCAAATCAGTTTTTTACAGGGAATAACTTTCTTTGCCTCAGGAGAAACATCCACTTTTCAGAGACAGTATCATGTTGTCAGCAAATCTTTTTTGTTTAATGGAAAATCACTACTAAATTTGGGCCTGAGATTTATGAAACAGGTCTTATGTGGCTGTGATGAGTTTCATAAGAATGAGACACAAAAGACACTGACATTTAAAATCACAAGGTGGATTCTTAATTCTTCATGGAACTCTTGATTTCCGTAGGCTTTTTAGCAGACGCTGTAGTTGTATACTGCAAGGCAACAGCATATGTCATTATTTTTACTAAAATTTAATCCAGTAGCAGGTGAATTGAAGCTAACTACTTTAATCCTACATCTGTCATTTAAATGGTACTTTTCCTACAGCTGTCTGTGTGACCATTTTTCAACATTTCTGTTCCAGAGGATTATTTTGTCAGTGCTTAATACTTATGTTCAGAGAGGCAACTCATTGTGTATAGCTTGCAATATTTTTGCTTTGTTACCTTCATATTTAAGTTTTCCAGATTATATTTTAGTGCATTACAAATATTTTCACCTCTTTAAAATATACAAATATTTGATGTTGTGTTAAAAAAATCATCCGCTGTGTAACTATACACCTATAGCTGGGCTATATACCTGGATCTGGGTTAAGGCTAACAAAGTGAAACAAAGAAATAGTATCTGAAATATTTAAAGGTCACAACATATAGTAAATTTGGATGTAACCTGGAGCTGTAGGCCAATGACAAAAAGAAAGTATAAAACTGCATTAACAAACATAAAAATAAGCTGAACCTTGAGAGCTGAAGGAGAAACCAGTAACATGAACATCATACTCCTCCTGGTGAAGGTCTCCAGATGCTGACAGTGTACCATAACACTCCCTCTTTTGTAAAACTACAGATCTTAAGCCCAGACAAACAGGACAAGAGTGAACTGAACACCAGGAAATGGAGTAGAAACTAAGTGTGTGTAGAACAATTTTAGTTACATCATTATTCTTTCTTTTTTTAATGTAACAATTAGATCTGGACTAGTAATGATTGAACTCTTGAGATTTTAGTTATAGTAACAATAAATTATTGATTTTATTTACTTCCAAGATGTACTTCCTTTTTGCCCATGAATAAGATTTTGAGCATAGCATCTTTCAGAACCTAATTTCCTACATTCAGTGTGTTCTAATTACTACTACTGACCTAGGGGAAACAAGGTAAATAGAGCACTGCTAATTAGTATAATGCTAACAAGAAAAATCTTAGGTGGAAGACTTTTTTTTTTTTTTAAATCCTGCCGTTATCTCAGGAAACAGATATAGTTGTCTTTCTACTGAAGAGTGACACTTACAAAATCTACATGGAGATTCCTTTCACAGCTTCTGCTGATCCTATTTGCTATTTTTTGTGCCAAGAAAAGAGAAAAAATATATTTGTATGGGTCAACCACAGTTCTATATAGATACTCATAACAAGAAGTTACTGTATGCACAATAAGGTATTTGACTCTATCACAATGACATCTTGCAGAGAAATTCAGACCTGGTGTAACAGCAGAGGCCTTGAGAAGTGGATATGGATTTATGAAGATTCCACAAATTGTTAAAAGCTTCATGCTCTGTGGTCTGCTGGTGTGTTATAACCATCTACTTTTATGGAGAAATGAAAGGCAATGATATTCTTGAATTAATGTGAAGAACTCTCTAAGTATGATCACAGTACAGAACAAAGGCCATAGTAATAATCAACATGAAATTAATAAACAATTAATTGGCAAATTAATTTAATAAAACACAAGATAAAAAGAGAAAAATGTGTGGAATACCCCTGTAAACTGCAAGGGAAGCTCACCATTGAATTTATCTTGAGATCTAAGCTACAAAAATTTCTACAATGGAAAAAGTTGCCAGCTTTTAATCAGAAGACATGCTAATAATCCAGTGGCTAATTAAAACCTGCTGCTCTGCAGTTATATGATACTTATTTTCTAAAAAATAAGGAATTAGAGAATATTAGATATCAAATGGCTCAACAGAATAATGAAGAGTGTAAAAAGTAAAAAATAACTAAAAGTTCAACTAGATCAGAGGAAAAGACAAAATCCCCTCAAAACAAACAAAAACCCCAAAACAAAACAAAAAACCAAACCAACCAACCAACCAAAAAAAAACACCAAAAAAAACCCAAACCACTAAAAACTGGAAAAGATGCAGGAATAAGAAAATTCTAATTGACAATATTGAGCTTCATCTTTACTACGGCTGGCATTAAAATATTCCAGACCAGTGGTTCCTTTTGAAGTTAAAAAAGTCTGAGCTTTACAAAAGAAGAAAATATTCCAAGGCCAGGTACCTTAGTTAGACATCAATATTTCTTTGGTAAAAGTATGTCTCAGACATTATTTCTGTTCATTTTAGCATGACAGCCATTTAACCGATGTATGAGAAAATGACCAGAAGACATTGGAAAAAACCCAGTCCTGAGTTCAGAAACGTCCTTCATTTCTTAATCTACCTACATTTCAAACACTCTGCAGGTTATACTAGAAGAGGTGTTCAGGGCATATTTTTGGTTGCTCTAAAAGTTTCAGTCTTGCGGGCTTGCACTCTCCCAGAATAAGTATCTGATCTTATAGGCAGCTTTCAGGAGTGAAGCAGCAAGTGTATACTAGACTGAGAATATTAAGTCAATGATGCCTCAAGGTAAAGCATTTTGTGTTCACTTTCAAAGGAGTATTAACAGAGAGAAACACAAAGAGCTATTCTACAGCAGCTGTGAAGGCAATTTTTTTCTTCTGTTAAAAAGTCTTAAGTTTTTCTGTCCTTCAGGTCTCTATCCTTTAGATCATACAACAGTACTTTCCAGTCCCACAGGGATATATTAAGGGTAAGCTTATGAAAAGGCTATTAGATGTCTGGAGATTTTATAACACAGGCTATATATGTATCTTAGGTCTGTGTGCATGTGAAGTTTACAACGTGTGTACTAAATATAGCTTTGAAAACTGATGAACAAACTGATAAGGAAAAATAACCCATTGAAACCAGAACAGCAGCTAAACATGTTACTTTTAGCATAATGAAAGTGCATTATTCTCATATATATTAAGTGTATACAAGATTACGATTTAAAGTGTCAATCCACAGCTATTTCTGCCAAATACTATGTTTTCTCTTTATGTAATCTTCTGGATTGTTACACAGCACAGGAGGTCACAGAGTTTTGACCTCTCTTTTAGACCAAGACTGAGGATGTCCTGAGTTCCAGAAGCACTTTACTTATTGGCATATCTGCTTAGATTGTATGGGAAGGGGAACAGGTGGTGATTCCTTTATTTAATAGTGTCAATATGGAAAGCCATGTGATTTCTAAACAGCACCAGGATATCCAAATTATTATTAACTCAGGGAGCAAAACAGCACAAGCATGAGAAGTTTCCCCAGTTACCACTTGAAACAGATTTTTTCTTCACCCGTAGAAGCATGTTATCAGGGCACTGTTTAAATCATAACAAGTATATTATCAAGACACATTAACTTTTCCACATTTTCCAGCATTCTTATGCTCACTATTCTTTCTCTTTGATAATGACTCACTGATGAGATGATTGTATTGTACACGGCAATCTCTAGTTTCTTTTCTATGAGAGTATTATTACATTTCTCTTTGGGGCATTTTATATTTCCTGTAAAAACATAGAGATGTGTAAATATATAGAGATTAAAAAATGTGTGTGCCTGTTTCCCTTAAAAAGCAAATATTTCTCCATTCATTGCAGAAAATAATAATTGAATGTTTGCAATAAAAAATACTGTATTTTTAAGTAGTTTTGATATGCTTGGTATTTTAAACAAACTTTAAGATGCTAGCAAATTTTATATTTCTTCAATAAGTGCAGATATAAGTATAGGTATGTGTTCATGTGTGTTTACATATATAAACAGTATACTTCTGACCTCAAATGAATGGACTAAAATATAGCTTTAGGAATTAAAATTACTCTCAAATCCTCTAACAAATTTTGTAGCTTTCATATTCCTTTCTCTTCTTTTGCCTTCCACGTCTGTTTTTTCAGTCTACTATTTGAAAAAAGCTAGAAAGTTGATTATATAGAGGTCATTAAGAAAAAGAGTAAAATTGTTTGGATAAAATGCCATTAAATACTAATTGAAAAAAAATAGCAGTAAAGTACCAACCTGAAAATGAACTTGCTACTCCTTGTCTCTTAAAATTACAATAATCTTACAAGTTACTATTAATTCTATGTAATATTACCAAAGAGAAGTTGGTAATGAAAATTAGTTAATCACAATCTAGTCATAAATGTATCTACCAGTTTCTAACCTTTTAGTTTATTCCTTTACTGTGGTTTGCCTTCCTTTTCTCCATGTATTAAAAAATAATGTCACAGAGACATTTTTTGCATGTAGTGTAGAACTAGCATGTGAATGATGATAAAAGTTAGTTGCTAAAGCATTTATCTTTCATCTGCAGAGGTGCTCACTAATCATATAAAATTACTGCTTATCAAATTGGGACAATTCCATCAAAACCATGTAAAATATTATTGTTTGAACAGAAAAGAAGACCTTACTTTGCACATACTTTGTCTTTTATATATGTGGGCATCATAACACATTTGCACTTTTGCTTTTGTGCCTTTATGAACATTGCAGTCATAACACTGCTCTGTAGTTTGAAGTCTATTTCATGACTAAACTGCACCTCCCCACTTCCTCTGATGATCTCACATCACTGAAATTATGATTTCTGCAAAATGAAAGTAAATTAACTAGTGCCTAAAAAATACAATCTCGTTTACAATACTCGTTGTCTCTACACTATTGCATCTATAGTTTTGTACTTCTCCCACTTTCTGAATTGAAATGTGAACTGCTGTGTAGGGAGAATTTGGGCAGCCAAAATGCTCCCACTCAGGCAATTGCCACCTAATAAGATAAAATTGTTTGTAAAAAGTCACTGCTGAAGACACAGGTTTAAAATAGTTACTGCTAGATAGCTCTTATTTTTGAATATGAACTTTGTCAGAGTACTGTGTATAGATAATAGGAAATGGCAATAACTTGTCTTTCTGAGATGTTGTTGATCTGATGTAGAATAAAGTGTATGGCTTAAGTCATTCACATGGTCAGAATGAAGAGCTGATGTCATGAGTTTCAGAAGCAGACAATTCACATTTTGAAATAGCTTGACTCTGTGACAGACTAATTCTGATACAAATTGAAGTTTTCTTTATATTAAAAAAAATAATTAAAAAAGTGTGTGTGTGGGGGGATATGTTGTGCTTCTGATCTGTATTAGTTTCAAATTTCAAGCTAACAAATGCAGCATTCAGACTTTATTTTTCTTCATCCAAAAGATAGTTCATACATTAATCTGGTACCTCATGACATGTCCATAACACTCTATATCATGTCCATAACACTCTATGATCTATAGAATCACAGAATGGCTTAGGTTGGAAGGGGACCTTACCGATTATCTAATTACAAGCCTCTTGCTTTAAGCAGGGATGCCTTCAATTAGACCAGGTTGCTCAGAGCCCCATTCAACCTATCCATGAATACCTCTAGGGATCAGGCATTCAGGCATCTACAGCTTTTCCTGGCAACATGTTCCAGTGCCTCACCACACTCACAGTAAAAAAAAATTTGCTAATATTGAATCTAAACATTGCTCTCTTTCAATTTAAACTGATTCCCCATTGTCTGATCACTATATGCTGTTGTAAATAGTCTTGCCACATCAAGTTCCCTTCAGGTATGGGAAGGCTGCAATTAGGTCAGCTTGAAGCCTTCTCTTCTCTAGGCTGAACAAATCCAGTTTTCCCAGTCTTTCCTCTTAGGAGAGGTGCTCGATCCCTCTAATCATCTTCATGGCACTCCTCTGAACTCATACCAATAGGTCAATGTTCTTCCTGTGTTAGGGACCTCAGAGCTGAATGCAGTTATTTGAGGTGGGGTCTCACCAGAGCAGAGTAGAGGGACAGAATCACCTCCCTTGACCTTCTGGCCACGCTGCTTTGGATGCAGCCCAGGGCACAATGGGCTTTCTGGGCTGCAAGCTCACATTTCGAGGTAATGTCCAGCCTTTCAGTATCCTCAAGCTCTTCTCAGCAAGGCTGCTCTTGGTCTGTTCATCCTCCAGCTTGTATTGATACTGGAGGTTACCTTGATACAGGTGCAGCACCTTGAACTTGGTATTTTTAAGCTCCATGAGATTCCCATGCACAAAATTCTCAAGATTGTCCAGGTCCCTCTGGATGGCATCCCATCCTTCAAATGTGCCAACAGCACCAATGTGCTCTGTGTCATCTGCAAATTTGCTAAGGGTGCATTCAATCCCTCTGTCTGTGTCATTAGTGAAGATAACAAATAAATAAATTAAATAAAGTGTAGTTCAATTCATCAGAGAAAGAAAGAGAACTATGGTAATAATTGTTTGCTAAAATACTAAGCTATGGTCTGCAGAACACATGACAGTGAGAGGAATGGTTAATACAACAGGTGAATGTGCTTCCATTCAGAGAAACCTTGATGGCTGGATAAATGAGCTAGCTTCATGAAGTTCAGCAAAGGGAAATACAAAGGGGATTGTTCCTCTCTAACAGGCACTGGTAAGGCCACATCTGGAGTACTTTGTCCAGGTTTGTATTCTCCACTATAAGAGAGGCACAAACAAACTAGAAACAGTCCAGTGAAGGGCCACTAATATATTTAGGTGGAGGCTTCATGAGAGGAAAGTCCTGCTTATCAAGCCTGATTTCCTTCTATGACAAGGTAACCCACCTGGCTGATCAAGAGGGGCAAGTTGATGTAATCTTGTTAGCTTTCAGTAAAGCTTTCCTTTCGATACTGTCACTCACAGTATCGTTCTGGACAAACTGTCCAGCCCACAGTTGGATAGACACATCATGTGGTGGATGAGCAATTGGCTCACAGATCAAGCTGTGAAGTCTATAGTTTCCTGCCAGGCCAGTGCAAACTGCATACATCCTTCAAAAGTCCTTTCTGTAATTTTGCCTGGTCTTGGAAGAGGCAAATCACAGAAGCTTTTCTTCAGGTTCACCTATAGTGAACATAAAACATATTTGTTATATCTAAACATCTAACATCTTTAAGTATCCTAGTGAAACACAATGTGCATCTTGTTATGGGGTAACCACAAAGTATTTCCAAATGGAAAACAGTATTCTGTGAGAACATATCTGTGTGACTCTGATTTAGCATTCATAAAAATTAATATCTATATCCATATTCATGCTAATTAATGATCCAATATTTTTCATGTTGAGTTTTTGCACACTTTGCATATTTTTTTATTCTTCAGTTTGATTTATGAATGAATTCTCCATTCCTTTGTTAAGCTATGATTATTGATAATAATATTAAAGCATTCAGCAGAATTCTTTTTTCCATGAAAACGCCTGTCCAGATTTTTGTGTGGAAGCAATTTTGTATTTGATTATCTGCTTGTGTGGGTTGGTTTTTTTGTTGTTTTTGTTGTTGGTGGTGGTTTTGTTTGTTTGTTTGTTTTTTGTACATCCCTTCTCATAGCCATAAAGTGATTGTGCTACAGCTTGTGGTAAGCTCAAAATGGGACCTGTATGAGTACAGTGCACAAGTCCATGCCAGGCAATTTACAGTGTGGCACAATGCATACTAAACATCCACTTTCTTTTAAAATGCTTTGAAAAAGCCTAGAACAAGAATAAGAGAGCCAGTCATGTCAGGATATATCCGTTCTAGAGACACTTTTGATCAATTTCATTGTTCTGTCTTAAAATAAACACCTGGAAACTTCCCTGGGATGCTCACTTAGTGCAAGAAGTTGTCAATAGAAGCATCCATACTTAAAAGTTTTCTTTTTAGTTTATGTGCAAAAATTACTAGTGAAGTGTTTAAATGATACTGTCTGGGTAGAGGGCAGGAGTGACCAGGGTTATTTATGTGAAAATTATTACTGGTGGTGGTTTAGCTTGTTCTAATCTTTACAAGATCAGAATACAAAGGGTACCAACTTTTTACAATATATTGGTCTTCAAAAAGGAAATGAAAAAGAACTAGAAATTGTATTTTATTCTGTCAGTGAGTGTTTTGTATACCAGGTTGCATGAAATGTGCATATTTTTAACAATTAGTACAAGCAACAGTTTTGCCAATGTTTTTCAGTTAATTGGTACTAATGTACTTTTTTGCTATTGCCACATTTATGATTAAAAGGTAGCTAAAAAATATGGTCAAGATTTATAGAAATATCTACCAATAACAGTGAAAATAAAACAGATTTTTCAAACTCATACAACAACATAACAGAAGCTAAAATTATTCTGTTAGTAACCGTGGTGGCTTTGACCCTGGCTGGATATCAGGTGCCCACCAAAGCCACCCTGTCACTTCCCTCTTCAGATGGACAGAGGAAAGAAAATATAATGAAACGCATATGGGTCAAGATAAGACATGGAGATCTCTCATCAATTACCATCACGAACAAAACAGAAACAACTCTGGGAAAATTAATTTAATTTATTACAAATCAGATCAGAGTTGGATAATGAGAAATAAACCCAAACCTTAAAACACTTTCCCCCTCCCATGTACTCCTCTTCCTGGCTTAACTTCTGAATTACAGTATAATAAAATATCTTAAACACCTAGTGGAAAAAATGTGAAATAAATTTATACTGATTTTTAGTCTGCAGTTGATAAAACATTAAGAAATACAGACTAACTCATAAAATTCTGAAACATCTACAAATTTTCTGATAGTTTATTGATGGATTGAGGACTATGCCTTGAAAGACATCTAAACAGAAGACTATTTTATCACTAGTATCTAGAGTTGCTTGTGATCATTCAAAGCCATACATTTTCCTCTCATTTTTCAGAAACCTCTGGAATACACAGAAAAATTACAAAACGTAGTGTTTAAAATTCAAACTTCTCCATATATATACCTTCTCCATCATATATACCCATGCAAGTACTCTACATTTTCCTGGAAAGTCTACCAGAAACACTTAATTTCAAGTGAAAGATGTTTAGGGCAGATGTAAAAATAAGGAAAAAACATCCTTCTCCCACCATGGACTTCACCCTAATGTCTGGAGACCTCTAGCTGTCTTCTTAAGCTGTCTGTGAAATTGCTGTTCATCACCATTCTGACCAGTTTTTACATTTTTCAATTTATTAATGATACCCGATTTTTATCAGTCAGATGTGCATTTTGTTAAAACTTTATTAAAAAGTGTAAATTTCTTAAAATAGTCAATAAAGCAAATCAGACCATTGATAGCTCATTTTCAATCATGCAGTAAACTTCAGATTTTAAACCTGTGCGTTTTTTTTCCTGTGAGAGTTGCCATTATTCAAGCAGAATTAACATTAACTTCTGAACTATTTTTCCATTGAAAATAAATATCCCAAATTCAAACTAAACTGAGCATCCAGATGCTTTCTCTGTCAGTGAATGAGCCTATTGGCAGGCTTTTAGACCTCTGTATACTGAGAATTGTGGTACTTTCCTCCTACTTTCTTATTAAAAGGTTTTTATGCATTTCTCTGACAGAATAATAGGCTTGCTACCTACATATGAACATCATGTGATGAATTTATGACCCGCTGTTTTCTACTCTTTGACAGATCTGTTATTTTGACATAACGTCGAGGTGCCACAGGTTAGTGTAATTCAGCATTCAGCAGCTTACCACCTTTCTGGGAGGTGTATACAACAGTAGCATGCATATTTAAAATACTTAGAAAATATTATGGTACTCTGTATGTTTTCAAGAATTGACCAAGGATTAATATGTGTCTAGGCTTTGGATACTGCAGTTCACTCACTACTAACCGTTATACTTGTTTGGATTTTGCAGGCAAAATTTAGTGCCATTTGAGATCTGGTTTTGAGAAAGTGTTCTATTAGATTTTGCAAATAATGTCATCTTTGTCACAGACAAGATGTGAAAATTATCTGCTGATTTTGGTCAAAAACAATGAAAAATTTCTCAGTTTATGCTTACCTGCATCAGATCTTCTCTGATGAAACATCTGAGATTTGGATACTGCAGAGAAGGACATGTTTTACAAACGTGTCTCCTAAACAAATAAAAACTATTATGTTCTTAAGAGAAATTCTGCAAGGGGCAACCATGTAAAATTTGGCCCAATTATCAAAACGACACTGTCATTTGTTTTCTTTTGCAGAATTATGTTAGTCCTTACGTCTTCTTTGCCAGTTAAGAGCTTGGAGACCATATGATTTCCAGGCATGTTCTCTGCTGTAAATAGGGCATTTGGCATTTACTCACGATTTGGGTATAACGTTCACACTTTATAATTTCTTCCAAATTAAATTACTTTCACTAAGCAGCAGTTATGTGTAAGTGTTTCCCTTGTTGCTAATTCTGTAACTCTCCTTATTTTTTTGCCATTGCACCTTTAGATAGCGGTATTATCTTTATACCAGATTGGTTAGGGTTAAAATGTGTGAGCCTATACGCAAATGTCTAGTGAAAAGAAACCTCCATAAGAAAAAAACTTCCATAAGAAAAGACATAATTGGTGAATGAGAAAAGCAAGAGCATGAACACAGATAACAATTTAGAAAAGCAAAAAATGAGAGAGAAGAGTTCCAGAACTCTGTAGCTCAGGAGTCAGAGAAAGGGTTAACAATCAGCTATCACATGGCATAGGGCTATGTCATACTCATATGTCAGGTTTTAACATATATGTTGTATTCCCCTCAGCTCTTGCAGTGCATTATAGATATAAGAATGTGTGGTTTTGCCTCTTGAATATTTCAGTTATCCTGGTTATATGAATAGCAAACAATTCAGTAGCAGCATCATTTAGCTTTCAGATATAATGAAGTGGTAATAGACCTTCCTAGCTATGAGAACATTTGAGTTTCTATGTCTAATTACAATTTTTTGAACCGTAGTCATGAAAAACTAATCATTGTGACAATAGTCTTCTGGAAATTATACTGTAGAAGCACAAAATGCAGGCAATTTAATGTTTGCTATGGTTCATCAAATTCAGACTCCTCATGCATAACTTGGTCACATTTATTTGTGCACCACAGGGGTGCAACTCCAAAAGGGAGAACCAGACCCAGAATGTGCTTCACAAAAAGATGTCGTTGCCTTGGCAACTAATACGGTACTAAATGTTCTGACAGGTAGCATATCTCACAACATTGAAACACATGGTTCTTGTTGCAGAAAAAGTATGCAACCCGAAATCCAATGCTAAAAGTGAATGCAGTAGATGTTCCTTTATATTTCACCCCAAAGCACTTGTTTTGCCCATATAAAGTTGAGTCCCATTTCTCTGCCCCTCTGTCATTTGACAATTGAGTTTTTCCCAATACTTTATCTAGTGTATCAGTCTTTTCTCTTCCTCCAGTTTTTTCTTCCTTAATTTTCTGTTTCCAAGGTTTCCTCTGTTTCCCACATGCATCTCAGGTTGTTTCTCTTTTTATGTGAGCTGAGAGACTCCTTAGGAAAAATCTTTCCCCTCGAATTTCAGTTCCCTTCCATTGCCCTGCCAATAACCTTTAATTTAGCCTGAAGAAGAACTTTCAGTGCCAGCATATGATCTGGGTTCACAGGGGCCAGCTGGAACTGGTTTGTTGTTCCCAGAATCCTATCTTACAATGCTTGCTTAACACTCTGAGCTCAGAAGTTGATCTCTGTCAGACACCCTGGGTAAAAGTAATTATTGGAAAACATATGAAAAGGAAATATGATAAAGAAAATTCTGTGAATGGAAAAATGGAACAATCTTACCAGTGGTAAAACTCATCAGAAATATGGAGAAGGAGGCATATATTCTGTATTTACAGTCAGGGGGTACAAAAAAAAAGACTAAGAATAGAGCCACTAAGGTGGCTTCTTTAGATACCATCTTTTAGGTCTCCATGGCCTGATTTTGCATGTAATAGAGCTCATATTCTCCTTTTTTCTGTGTTTTAGATTCAGTATGACAATAGTGTTGATAGCATACTGATATTTTGCTAAGTAGTGCTTACCCTAGGTTAAGGAGTTTTCATTTTCTCATGCTTTGCCAGTGAGGAAGAAAGCTGGGAGGAGGCATAGCCAGGACTGCTGACCTGAACTGGCCAAAAGGATATTCATATAAAAATCAGAGAATCATGCAATGGGTTTGGTTGGAAGGAACCATAAAAATTATCTGGTTGCAATGCACCTGCCATGGCCAGGGACATTTTCCACTACATCAGGTTGCTCAAAGCCCCATTCAGCCTGGCCTTAAACACTTTCTTGAATGGGTCATTCACAACTTCTCTGTGCAACCTCTTCTGGTTCTACACCACAGTCACAGCAAAGAATGTATTTCTAATATCTAGTCTAAAACTCCTCTCTCAGCTTAAAGCCATCATGCCTTGTGCCACATTTCCTTGTCAAAAGTCCCTCCCCAGCTTTCTCATAGGACCCTTAATACCTTGGAAGGTATTCTGTATTTCATACCATGTAAAATTATGCCCAGTATATAAAATGGGGGGAGTTACCTGGAAGAGGGTTCATCAGTGCTCAGGGATGGGCTGCAGACTGGTCAGCAGGCAGTGAGCAATTGTATTGTGCATTTTTCTTGGACTTTACCTTTTTTTCCTTAATTCTGCTCCCATGTCCCACTGGGGCCAGGTGTCATGAGTGAGTTGCTGTGTGGTACTTAGTTGCCAGCTGGGGTTAAACCACAATGCTCCAATCTCACGTTTTTAGTTTCCTCAGTTATGACAACCTAAATGTGACAAAACACTTTATGCTTTGGCTTTGTACAAAGGATTTCGCATTTGAGACACCAGTTTTACATGACGAAATTATCTATTAGCTATTAAAATACAGATTTTTCTGTTTTAAAGATATTTGTATTGTTAATTGTCACCATCAACATGTTTATAACTTTTATTTGTAGGATAGGTGTTCTTTTCTGGCTGTAGGGTTTTTTTTCCTCTCTTCACACTGTTTATTTTCTATCTTATTTTTCATAGTATAGGTTTTAAAATGTTGCAGGTGTAATTTCTTTTGCACCCAGCAGTTTGATTCATCAAACTTTGATTTAGGGAAACATTTTAACATAAAAAATTATTTTGCATTTTGTTTAGTGTTTGAGTTGTTTGGGATTTTTTGGGGGTTTTTTGTTTTGTTTTGTTTTTGTTTTTTTAAAGCAGGCACATAAAAGAGGATCCAGACACTTCTTAAATTCATTTACTTTAACCTTTTTCTTTGATTTAGGATTAACAGTTTTATAAACTACTTAATGGTAAATAGTTTTCTGACTCTAAGACAAGGACAAGAGCCTTTGTCTTTTATAGTTTCTGTCTGAAGCTCAAATGCATGTTTTCTTAAGTACAGATAAGATTGCATAGTATTAAGTTAATGGAAACATTTAGGATAAGCAGCGAGAATCTCATTGTAGGTTTTCCTTAGAGCTCAAAAAAATTCAGGTAATGTTTTCTATTTGTCCATACTCAGTTTCTCTTTCATTACCCAAAACTAGAAGCTAGGCAATTAATGTGCTGTGAAAAACACAGAATTTTTATTTTTCTAACTTCACCACTGTCCTACTATTTCAGCAATTCCACTAATGAATGAATGAATAAATTGAGTTTTAAGACAATATGAAGCACTCCTCCTTGAAAAACACATCATTTGCAGCTTTCCATACAACTGAAAACACTGGATAGCAGTTTGGAATGCAAAAAAAAAAAAAAAGTGGAGTTTCTCTTCTTTCTCTTTAATTGTTGGAAAGTCAATTTCCACTAGGAAAATGGGCAGCATTGTTATTTCACAGATTATATTTGACACAATTTCCCAAATTTCATATATATATAATGGGCAAAGAGCTATTGTTCTCTGTCAAGCTGCTTCCATTTTCAAAAAAAAATACAAGCCTCCAAATAGAGAAGAATGAAAAGAAACTCAAAGCCTGAAGATCTGGTATTATGAAACAAAAGATTTGCAACACACTTACAATTTTCAGCAATAACTTCCATAAAATATGTAAGTAATTACCAACACACTTGATACTTGGGAGCCTGTCACATTAAAATTATTGATATTTTAAGTTTCAGAGCTCTTCAGAAAATATGTGTGTTGTTGCATAAGATGTAGAGAAGAATGAAGAAAATGAAGGTTGCAAGAAGCAATGTTTTAGAGCCCAGGAGATCAAAAATATTAAATAGATATTTTAATTGGATTTCTTAGTCTAGGAATTTTTGTCGATTGGTATATGTCTCTTTTTTATGTCTTCATGTCTTCATCTCCTGTCAGGAAAAAGAGACATCCCAAGAGTTTGAAAGTTAGGATTGGGAATTTTGCTTTCTGCAAAACCTTGTATATAAGGATATCAAAGTTGTTTAGATGTCTAAGGAATCCAGTATGTATCCAAGGGAATTTAAAAAACCAACCAGACAGCTAACATTCATCAAAATCTGCTCTTTGAAAAGTTTCCATGATGATAGCTAAGTACTGTAATGCCCTTTATAGAAGCCTATGAGTAAAATCATACTCTAAATTAAATTTAAACGTAATAAGATATATATACAATGAAATGAAATCATACATGTTTCACCAAATGGGTAAGGTTGGAAATGACCACCGTGGGTCATTTGGTCCAACCTCCCTGCTCAAGCAGCATCATACTAGAGCACATTGCACAGGATTGCATCCAGACAGTTAAATGTCTCTAGTGAGGGAGACTACACAACCTCTCTGGTCAATCTGTTTCAGTGCACGATCACCCTCACAGTAAAGTTCTTCCTCACAGTAAGGTGGAATTTCCTGTGCATCAGTTTCTGCCCTTGTCTTATTGCTTGGCACCACCAAGAAGAACCTGGCTCCATCATCTTGACACCCTCCCTTCACATACTTAAAGACATTGATGAGGTCTCCTCTCAATCATCTCTTGAGGCTCAACAGGCCCAGCTCCCTCAGCCTCCAGTCCCTTAATCATCTTTGTTGCACTCCTCTGAACCCACTCCAGGATCTGCATGTCTCTCGCACTGAGGAGCCCAGAACGGAACACAACACTCTAGGTGCACCTCATCGGGGCTGAGTAGAGGGGCAGGATCACCTCCCTTGACCTGCTCACAACATTCTTCCTTAATGCACCCCAGGATACTATTAACTTGCTTTCTTGACTACTGGGACTCACTGCGGGCTCATGGGCATCTTCTTGTTCACCAGGATCCCCAGATCATTCTCCACAGTTTGCTTTCCAGCAGGTCAACACCAGCCTGTGTTGGTGCATGGGGTTACTGTTACTCAGGTGCGGGGCCCTGCACTTGCCTTTGTTGAATTTCAGATGGTTCTTCTCTGCCCTTCTGAAGGGCTGCACAGCCCTCTGGGGTATTGGCCCAGAGCTCCTCCCAGCTTTCTGTCATCAGTGAACTTGCTGAGGAGGCATCTCCCCTGTCATCCAAGTCTTTGTTTACCCTATTCATATAGGGTAAACAATACTGGGCCAAGTACTGAACCTTGGAGGACACCACTAGTGACAGGCTTCCCTGTGCCATTTATTATGGCCCTCTGGGATCCACCATTCAACCAGTTCTCAATCCACCTCACTGTCCTCTCATCCAGTCTGTATGTTACTGGTCTTAGAAATTATTCTGATCTATAGCTTTTATTCTAATAAGTATTTTTTTTTAAACAAGATGAGAGAAGCAGAGAGTAAAGAACATGGAGCTAGACTTTTCAGTGGCACTTAATAAGCACTGAATAAGAGGCAACGGCCACAAACTAAAATTCTGGGAATTCCATTTGAAAAGAAGAAAACATTCTTTTACTGAGAGACAGGTTGAAAACTGGAACATGTTCCCCAGGGACTCTGTGAAGTGTCCACGTCAGAGATGTTCAAAAGTCACCTGGAGACAGTCCTGGGCAAGCCTGGTCTAGGTGACCTTACTTCAGCAGGGGAGCTGGACTAGATGATCTCCTGAAGTCCCTTCTAACCTGAATAACTCTGCAGTTCTATGAATTTGGGAAAAGATGTTATGTTCTACCAAGGTTTAAAAATGTTTAGGGTTAACAGTAAAAACCACAGGTAATTAAAATAGCACATTAGAAACTGTATTTGCCATTTGTTTCCTTTCAAATTCTATTTTTTTTTTAAAGAAAGAAATTAAAATTACAGTTACCAGCAGCACAAGTGAGCACAGTTTGCTTGTAAGCCTCAAAATCAAGGTAATTCAGACTCAAGGTTTTAACTAAAATGTCAGAGCTTGTAGATTTATGACACGCCTTTTGCTATCACCTTGCCGTGTTATGTATTAAACATGTAACTACACATTTTTTGGAACTGTGTCCATTGGTCATGAAAGTTATAAAGATGGTTAAATCATATTTTCTGATTCTAAGTGACAAACGGTGAATGAAGCAATTTCTGATTAACTCGAGGGTTTGGAAAGCCTTTAAAGAAATCAGAAAGGTCAGAAGCCAGAAGCATAATAAGTTAAGGGACCTCATATTTATAAATGCTGTTCAGCAACACCATTATCCTTTGTAAATTAAAACTGGCTGAAATAGCTAAAATCAGTCATTTAAGGTTTCTTTTCTGCTCACCCCTGAGTGCTGGTAAACCATGGATGTTTTTTTATTTTTTAAATAAAGGATTCATTGAGAAGATATCTTTCTTTCATATACAGCAACTGTAATGTGTAGCTCTTACCTTTAGAGAAACATGTTTTTCAGCTCTCAGAGATGGGTTTATGACGAAATGTAATGCACTGCTGAAGCAGAATGTATGTAAACTGTCTTGTACCTCTACTTTACAGCATATTGACACTTCCAAAATAAAGTTGGAGTATTTTTAATACAGTTAATATTCACAGTAGATCCCATATTATAGGAGTTTACTGTTAAATCTCTAAATCTTTCAGTATTCAAATAAAGGCTGGCTGATTCTCAGTACTGCTTGGCAACACTTTTTCCAATTATCTTGTCAAATATCTAGGATTCTGTGACACCTAGAATCCATCAAAAGATGGCTAAGGACTTCACTGAAGATCTTCCATTTACCTTAAACTCCAACTCTTCTATGAAATTAGTCATAATTATTTTAAGTGTCTGATTCTGATTGTTTTGCTGAATTCTAAGAGTGCAATTCAAAATAAGTAACTAGATGGATACTGATGGTAACTTAGATAAAGAAAGCTGGCTATTTTGGAGAATAAGTAATACTAGATCCCATAAAAAAAGAAAATTTAAAAATAATAAAAGTGAAATGATGTGAACAATTTATCAATACATTTGTTTTTCATGATTACTCAGAAATATCTTTTTTTTTTAATTTGGAGGAAAATAAAAATTACTTGTGTGTGTGTGTGTCCAAGTACATTTAAAGAAATAAAAATAATGGTAAAAATCACAAAAGATGAAATTTATTATTTCACTGCCATGTATTTAAAGTTCATACAACTTCTTGAGGAACTCTCAGCATGTTTGAAAACCCAGTTTCATAAACTATGAAAAATATGTCAATCTGCATCTATTTTCTTTTTTATACATATACTTTATATATTTTTTCTGATTTGACCATGGACCATCATAAGAACCATCAGGAGAAAAGACTGTCTCCGCAGTGTCTGAAATATTTTGGATGTTGCAGAGTTATTGATTAAAAACATTGTAATATATGTAGTTAGATACTCCTCTTTGTCAATGTTCTGTCACACATATAGTTTGTCAGAACCTCCGGAATAGTCTTAAAAGTAATACATGATTATTAAAGTGATCTGAAAATTCTTTTTTTTTTTTTTTTGCCTTCAGAATGTGTGTTTGAAACTGAAAATATTGTTAATAAGGCACTTTGTGCCTTTGCTTATTTTACTGTAAGGAAAGAGATTTTATTTTTCCATAGCCTACATGGCCATGTAATGAAATATTGTTACATTGCTTTGAATTTTTATTAGTGTGAATGTTCATTTCTATTATGTTTTAGTTGGTTTAGTGGTTTCCAATTTAAAAGCATTTAATTACAACATAATTGTAATTAATATTACAGTATGCTCTTTTGCATACTTCTTTCTGACTGAAGAAATATTTATAATTTTGATTTTGATTCTGGTACATGGTAGAATTTTTTATTATAAAAGAAAGTTCAGGAGCCAAAGATGGGGAGAAAAATCTATTCTTCTTGATTGCAAACTTGTAATACAAGCAATCATTAGTCTCTAAAACTTTTAAAATTATTTATACCTACAACAAAAAGTCTCTGACCTGCTCAAAATTTGAGGGCACTCACTCACAAAATTTGGATCACAGATTGCATTGTGACTCTCCCTTTGCATGGACATAAAAGTAACCATCGCTCTAGTCTTGGAAGAGGCTGGAGATACTGAAAGCATGAAATTTACTCTAGGATATGTTGACTAACATAAGTGGGCTAGTTAGAAGTCCCTTTCAAAAGACTCTGCCATCTTTGCTTCCAGCTTTTCTAGAGCTGTGTTAACTATTTTGACTTTGCTTCTAGCTCCAAAAAGGAGGGCACAGAACAAAGGAGGTGGCAATACCACGGGAACAAGATCCCAAGGAAGGAAAGCATCTTGTGTGAACCTCTTAGCTGAAGGAGAACAACACAAAAGAAAATAAAAAAAGAAAAAAAAAGAAAAAAGAAGAAGGAAGGACACAGGGAAATGCTATTTGCGAGTGTTTTAACCTCCTGACTGTGAGAAATGATCAGACATACAGCTGTTGCTCCTCTGTAGCTCTGATAGTCAGTTGAAGGCTTTGTAAATAGTGTTAGCCCCCTTCTTGCAACTTTTTTTAAATAAAGTTCATTCATTCAACAATGAATGAATCTGTTTTCAAATAATGCCATTTCAAAGCTTTCAAGTACTATTTGCTCCAATTTCTTGTAGTACTTATATTTTTAAAATATTTTCAACATATTTATATTTGTATTTTCTAAAAGTTAATCAGAAAAAAGAATTAGAAATGTTCTGTGCAGAGAGGACATAAGAAATACCAGGCTGAAATACAAATTGTTATGTTGGATGTTACGACAGGGAAAAGCTCAAACCTTATGTCTATGTAAGTACATTTTCAAGTCTATCGATTGTTATGTAGTGACATTGTGTATATATATGATAGGACTACTCTAAACCCGCGTATGTCAGAAAGCATGCATACTAGTGTCAGCTACTGCTTGATCTTAGCCAAAAAGCTGAACTCTTTCCAGTGGTGCCCAGTGACAGTACCAGAGACAATAGGCGCAAACACGGGAAGTTCCATTTGAATACAATGAAATGCTTTTTTACTGTGATTGTGACTGAGCACTGGCACAGGTTGTGGAGTCACCATCCAAGGAGAAGACATTCAAAAGCCATCTGGACAATGTTCTGAACAATGAGATCTGGGGGGCCCTGCTTGAGCACATGGGCTGGACCAGATGACCTTCAGAGGCCTTTGCCAGTCTCAACTATTCTGTCATTCTGTGAGTTTGAATGTACTGAACCTAAATCCCTACTTATGTGGGTCTTAGAAATGTGTCCAAACTGTGAACTTGAAGCCTACATTCCTTTTATCTGTGTTTTAAAATGGCACTGTTTAATCTAGAGCTTGTGTGGCTTGATATCAGCCTCTATTCCAGTTCTTACCAGTCTTTGTAGGATAACAGTGGAGCTGAAACACTGTGGGGAAAGGAAGTATTGAAGTGAAGCCAGAACATATGACAATGCAGAGAACATGGAGGATCACAAAAGTCCCTATAGGACATTTTCCTAAAGGAAATCAGCCAACATACAGACATTTGCTATTATTTCTTCTTATCAACTACAGACTAATTGCAACACAGATAATCAAAACTGTGTTCCTTTTTTCACTAGACATATGGCTATTTAGACTACCCAACTTGTAAAGAAATTGTATGAAGTTTCGTGCATGTGTACTTGAGAAAAAAAGATTCAATGTGTATTTCTTTGACTTATTTGCAAATTACATACCTGTGTGAAAATGAAAATTGAAAATTAAAAATTAGTGTGAACTTTTAAAGTTTGATGAAAAAAAGGTTTGCTTTTGTTTTACTTTTTTTTTCATTTTCCAACAAGAAAACTGAGCTTGTTAACCATTATCATGGGTAAACATTTTGATAAAATTCACTAAGGAAATAATCCATGAAGAAATGTTAGAACCGTTTTGTATTGCAATTTTCAGGTACCTATGAATGCCATAACTAAAAAAGCTATATGATTAAATTGCATGCATCTAAAGCCATTTAGAAAGCTTAATATGCCAATATAAGTGTAGAGAATGCAATTTCTAGATAAGTTGCAGCAGAAAGCATTTTTTACCACAAATATTGCAAAAGATGTTAATAAATTATTTTTTATGCAATTTAAAGATTTTCATACAGATTCACACTATATCTAAGGTTCTTTTGACACATGTAGACTGCACTTGTACCACACTTGTTTCCATTCAAATCATATGAAATAGAAAGCGATCATATGAAATAGAAATAACCAAAGCAGTTTTCAGCAGACTGAAACATTGATTGAGAATACATTAATTTTGAAACCCTGTTATGTCTGTGTCAGACTAAAAAATTAATGTAATAAAAGTCATATCGACAATACCTGCATGTGGGAGGGAATGTTTTATGAAGTCAATGGAGAGAAAAAGATGTGAATTCTAAACTGTAAATTTTGTGAATGCAAAATACTTTGTCTGAAGTGTACAATCTTTGACTCAAACACCTTTTTACATCAATATTTATATTCACTATTTTATTTTTAATTTCTTCATTTTTACATTCTCTTTGACTATCATCTTATTAAAATGTTCATGTAAATAGGTCTTGAAAAGTATGCTTTTGCATATTAGCAGACCAGTGAACAACAGAAGACTTTAAGACTTGATGTCCATGATTAGACAATAGAAACCTGAAGAGAAAGTTGAACATAGTAAGAATAGAATATCAAATATGTAAATAAATACAATGCACTAAAGTGCACTATTTATCTTGTTTAATTTGGAATAACAGTGAGCTGGACTGTATGAAATGAGATACAGTCATAGACACCCAGTTTTTATGCCTTATGAAAAGGAATGTGAAGAAAAGAGAGGTATTCAGAAGCATACTACTGCTGTAAATACAGATAGTTATTCCTAAGCTTGACCACTTATTTGATGAGACTTTAAAGAAAGATCTTTTAACTAAAGTCCTCTCTGTAGCTGCTTTTGACTGACTGACTGCTCCTTTTCTATGTAGACTGTTATAATTGCTACTGTGTACTCCCCTTTTTTCTTTAGAATCATTGGTTTTGGAAAGAATTTGTCCATCACTTTTAAAAGGAGACCTTCCCTGCTGCCTCTCTTTCTATGTTATGGAGCTGAAACCTGAAGTATTGTTTGATTTATTCAACTATAACTAGAAATTTGCCAAGAATATTGAAGCTGAGCACCTTCCAGCCTAGGCAAAACAGGATTTATCTAGCACAGAAGCTAGGAGAGTTGGAAACCAAATTAGTAGCATTTTATACATTAACAATTTACTAACAATTTAGCAAATTAGTAGCAATTTATGCTTTATGGGCATCCATGGCAATGATGTTTTTTTCCCAATGTTTAGAATGCTATTTCCCTGCAAATCTCTTACTGTTATTGGGAGAGTTTAAAGGTAGCTGATGGTTTCTACTTGGTTGGTCTTTTGGATAAAATTTCTATCTGAATCTTTAGTTTTTTACAGGTTGTAGGTTGAGAATAAAAATAAGGCAACAAGCAATAAGGCAGATATATGCGACTGTGTGTATCCATGGACTCTAATACTTTGGATAAGATCATATTAACACTGAAATCAAGAGTTAGATCATCTTAGACAACACCAAAGAGTTTAAATTCAGTAGTGGTATTTTGAACAAACAATAAGAATTCCTGGGTAAAACTCCTTAGGTGTGCATGCATGTGCACTGAACATAGTGTAAACGTATGTGAGCCAGATGACAATTGACTAATGCGTCTGGAAGCAGATAAAGCATAATGTCATTCATGTAGCTGCAGAATGAGGAACAGTGTAGTGAAGTATTTTGGCTAATTAATATTATTTCTTTGGTAGGTTAATCAGCTTCAGTGTGGAAGTACATTTGACAGAGGTATGTTGCTTGGATTCTGAAATTTGTTCATTTGCTACCTGCTACTTCATCTCTTATGCTCCACTGAATGATGCAAGCACACCCTTTTCGTGTGCTTCTTTTGGTATGACAAGAGCTGTGTGTATAGCAGCTCTGCAGCGATAATCTTTGGAAAAGGATCCCTCCTTGATATACTTTATTTACTTATATGGTAGGGATGTCTTTTCTGTGAAACAAGGAGCCTGGCTTTCTGGAGAAATTTCTCTTCATGTTTTTTTGTGATCTTTGAACACCTTTATTACTGAGGACTTTGTCTCTGTTTTGGGGGCTTGTCTTGTTGGTTTTTTTCTTGTTGGTCTTTTTTCCCTCCTCTCTAATTTTGGAAGAATTTATAAACATTTTTATGTAACTCAGTGTGAACACTGTTTTGACATTTATCTTCCCACTTGTTTACATATCTTGCATACTAAAGTCTGTTGGTGAGGCAGAACTAGGCTGTCCTATGTCAAACAAGTTAATTCTTTTATATTTGAGATGGATACACAGGTTCTGCTAAACTATAATGGATATATGATTCACCATTAAGGTAAATAATCTCAAAGATACCATTTTAACAAGAAATCAACTTTTTACTAAGCTGACATAAGCCTAGATTTAAAAGAAGAGACCAGGATAAATAGCTTGCCACAGGTATGAAGTGGTGCAGTTTGAAAGAAAAAGAGAGAGTATCTACATTTGGACAAGTGATGTGTCCACAGTGTGGATAGTAAGACAGACCCTTAAGCAACTATAACCTTAGCTGAATACATAGAACACATCAAAGTGTGACACTGTACATCTACCAAATTGGTACTGAAAGTATTTCAGCAGGGTGTTTTATCTTCAGAGAATCATAAAATAAGTTAGTTTGATGAGATATAGAATAATTTAGTTTGGCATGGGGAACCCTCACTCATGGCAGAACCAGCTTCAAAGCTGAATGTATCTTTGAAGTTACATCAAGTTGTTCAGAGATTAGGGGGAATTTTACTTAGAGTGGTGTCAACCTAAGGACTTAATCTCTGCAATGTGGATGTAACCTCAGTATCATTGTCTCTGACCTAGGTGTTTTAACAGTCTGTCTTATTCTCTGTCGCATAATTATATGCTGCCCTTCCTCCCAGGCTTTGCTGTATTTGGATGAGAGTGAAGACAGTCCAGCTCCCATTCCTGATGATTTGATGAACAATATGGGACATTTTTTTATATATATATGTATTTTACTATTTTTATTTGTTCTACAACTCCTACTAGAAAACTGCTTTCTTTCCTTTGATGTCTTCTTCATCTACAAAGTTCTCACTGAGAAATTCTGGGAACGAGAGAATTTAGATCTCCCTTTTGGCCTGAAAGGTCATCTAGGGCATGACGCAGATACAATCATGTACTTTGGAGTAAAGTGACTATATTCTTTGATGTGTGTTAATCAGCGAAGCTATACGAGTTAAAAAAAAAAAAAAACAAACACCAAAAAACCAAAAACCAAACTACCCTAACTCTCTAAATTTTATACCTGTGCTGTTGAAAATCAAAAGACAAACCTCATACTTGTGAGCAGGTGGACAGCTGGGCACAGGGACACATTGTGAAGTCTGACTGCCCAGTATAATAGTACCCATTTTTTGAGATCTGAAAGGAACTTAACTGTGCCAGAAAAAATGGAATGACATAACTTCTTCCCTTGAAAATTCAACTAAACTGTAATGAATCTTTTTTCTTCTTCAAAAAGGAGAAAAAAAGAAAAGAAAAAGGAAAAAAAAGAAAACGGAAAAGAAAAATCAAAGGCAAAAAAAGGAAAAAAAATAAAAAGAGAGAAAGAACAAGAAGAAACAGCTATCCAACATGAGAGTCTGCTCAAAGAAATTGGAATATTGACAATTCCCTCTATTGCTCCCATCAGACAAAACCTGTTAATATTAGTGCCTTGAGGGGCAGTTGAAGAGTAAGCATTATAACATAAAAAGGTAGAAACTAGGAAAACTATCTATAATAATAATATTATTTTGATTAAGGCTTTTCCTGTATAGTAGAAATTTTTTAATTTTTTTCCCTCCTTTTCTCTAATAAAGCTGCTCTAGAAGCACTTTTTTAATTAGATTAGTAGGATTTGAATTAGAATAAAATCAAACTTACACTTTGAAGTGTATTTCCTTTCTGCCCATAAGACTTTGAATGTAACATATTCAGCAATGCATGTTATCCTGAATAGTATAATAAACTGAAGAAGATGAGACACATGGCAGGGTAGAGTAGGTAGGGAGAATTTTACAGTGCAGAAATCAGTACCAATCTTTAAGAAACATTTATGAAGATGAACTGGAATGAAATAACACTTTCATCAGTTTCAACAGTTTCAAACAGATATCTCTCCTTTAAGTGCTAATGCAAGATACCTTTTGGCTCCTGTTTGAATTGTTGGCAGAGAAGGTGGTGTCATGTTTTTCCTCCCTACATGTCAGTCTAGTCCTAGCTAAAAAGAACAGAAGGGCCTTTTGGAAAGAATTCTTAAATAAGCATATTGAAACACACACGTTTGCCAAGCATTAGAAGTGGTTAAAGGGAATAAATGGGACAAAGGAAGAACTCACAAACTGATTTATAATAGTTGCACTTTACACTTTTGTGCTGATTACATAGCAATGGAACATATTTAGAGACAAGTATGAATGTGTGGTTGTGTCTGTGATGAAGAAAGCTGTGGGGGCTCTACTCTACTTATAAATGACAACAGAAATGAGCAGATCAGAGAAGGTCAGCCATTCATGTTTCTAAAGGATTCTTCATACTTTCTGTGACCCACTTTGACCGTGGGAAAGAAGGATAATTTTTTTTCTTCCATTTTCAGACATTCCTTCTTTTTTTTCTTTTCACAGTGGGGAAGGCAGTATACAGTGAGTTGGCACTGTTAGGATTTAAACCCTTTCACTGGTTAATTTGTTTAATTAATATGAGGAATGGATTTAGTGCAGGTAGCTTGATGTGCAAATGCGGTGCAAGTTGTAGGTTGAGCTCTGGGTGGTGGGAACCCAAGACAAGAGGACATGAACTTGTTCCAATCTTTGCAAAACAAAGGGCATGGGACCTGCAGCACCGTCCAGGTGACCAAACACTCCAAGACGCAGCAGGGTCTGAAGACTTAGCTAGAAGATGCTAGACTATTGCACTCTTAGACAGTGAGGGTATAAAAGCCCAGGATTTCTTTTGTTGGGAAACACTCTTTGGAAACATCCAGATGGAGCTATTATTCTATTGTTGCACCATGATTAAATTACTTTAAAGATCCAGACATTTGAGACTCTGCTGTGAGAAACCGGGGGTCAAGCTGATAAAGAAACCTTGTTTGACTGTGTGAGAGTGGTCTGTGTAAGGTGTCAAGTGGGGCACCTATTGACTCATTGGAGCTGCCTGCTGCGAAAAGGCCTTGGAGGTAGCTCAGGTGGTGTGAGTGTGAGTGCCAGAAAGGTGCTTGGATGACTAGACAGGAAAGTTTCTTAACAAATGCATTGTAGAATCCTGACTATAGTCAGAAAAAACTTGATAAATGGCTACTATGGATTTTTCAGTGCATCTGAGAGTTGGCTCTTTTCATGCAATTTTTCTTTATTTTCCCAACAGTAATGGGTGAGGTCAGGGCAAACTCCCAACAAGTGTATCTCTTCCTAGTTGAGCTCAATGACATATTTCTTCCAGCAAGAATTCATTCTTCAATTTATCATCTTTGGAGCTGTCCCTAATGTTATTAACATTTTGTACTTGCAGTAGATGGGGGCGTTCAAAGAAGTTCAGAATATGAAGATATGAGTTACAGGCAGGTTGAATTAGTTGCTGTTGTTGTTGTGTTGCTGGCTAATACTTTTCTTTTTGTGAAAGTGAAAAATTGAAAGTGGCTCTTTAGACATCAGAAATTTTGTTATTTTACCCTGTTGCCTACACACAAAATGCAACAGAATAGCAAAAAGCAGATAAACAATAAATGAGTGGGAAGAAAAGGAAAAAATATGTAATGGGGAGTGGGGAAAAGAAATCAGAAAGAAAATTATGCCTGGTGGGGTATTTTCACAGCTAAAATAGCCTTTTAGATGAAGTGAAATGATATTTAAAGTAATGAGAAGTGTGGAACAAATTATGAAAGAATGAGCTGACAGTTCACCGAATCACAGAATATTCTGAGCTGGAAGGGACCCACAAAGATCATCGAGTCCAATTTCTGACCCTGCACAGGACCATCCCCAAGAGTCACACCATGTGCCTGAGTGCATTGCCTAAATGCTTCTTGAACTCTGTCAGGCTTAGTGCTGTGACCACTTCCCTGGAGAGCCTGTTCCAGTGCCCAACCACCTCTCTGTGTGAAGGACCTTTCTCTAATATCTAACTTAAACCTCCCTAGATACACCTTCAGGGTCACCACAGAGAAGAGGTCAGTGTTTGCCTCTCCACCACCCCTCATGAGGAAGCTGTAGGCAGCTATAAGGTCTCCCCTCAGTCTCCTCTTCTCCAGGCTGAACAGACCAAGTGACTTCAGCCACTCCTCATACACCTTCCCCACTAGGCCCTTCACCCTCTTCATTGCCCTTCTTTGAACACTCTCTAATGGCTTAATATCTTTCTTATATTGTGATGCCCAAAACTGCACACAGCACTCATGGTGAGGCCTCACCTGTGCAGAGCAGAGCAGGACAATCCCCTCCCTGGACCGGTTGGGCCTCATGCCCTTCAGGACAGAGTTGGCCCTCCTGGCTGCCAGGGCACTGCTGACTCATATTCAATTTGCCATTGACCAGGACACTCAGGTCCTTCTCTGTGGTGCTGTTCTCCAGACTCTCATTCCCTAGTCTACATACATCCAGGGTTGCCCCACCGCAAGTCCAGAATCTGCCACTTGTCCTTGTTAAACTTCATACGACTAGTGATTGCCCAGCCCACTAATTAGTCAAATGTTTCTGTGGGGAGTCTTTGAGGGAATTGACAGCCAAAGTAGTATCATTGGCAAACTTACTTAGCATATCTTCCAGTCCTGTGTCCAAGTCATTTATGAAGATGCTGAAGAGCATAGGGCTTAAGGTGGAGCCCTGTGGAATCCCACTAGTGACAGGTCACCAGTCTGATGTTACCCCATTCATTATTACCCTCTGTGCTCGACCTGTGAGCCAATTTCTCACCCACAATGATGTGTTTAACCAGCTGTGTGTGAGAAATTTTGTCCAGAAGGATGCTCTGAGAGACAGTATCAAAAGCTTTACAGAAATACAAAGAGATTATATCAACTAGATGAGTTACCTTGTTATAAAAAGAAGTTAGGTTTGACAAGCAGAACTTTCCCTTTATGAACGCATGCTGGCTGTGACCTGTGACAACTTGGTCTTTCAGGTATTTTTCAAGATCTCCCAAAATAATCTCTATAATTTTACCAGGCACTGAAGTGAGACTGACGAGCCTGTAGTTTCTGGGGTCCTTCTTGCCCTTCTTGAAAACTGAGACAATGTTCGCCAGCTTCCAGTCAGCTGGGACATCTCCACATTCCCAAGGCTGTTCAAAAATCATTGAGATCGGCCTCAGGATGACATCATCCAGCTCTTTGAGTATTCTCAGATGAATTCCATGGGGCCCCATAGATTTACATGGATGCAGCTGGAGCAGAAGATCTCTCACAGCTTCAGGGTCAACTGGAAGTCTAGCATTCTTCCAGCCATGGTCCTTCAGCTCAGGGTGCTTGGAGACTCTTAGGTCATCATCGATGTGGAAGACAGAGGCAAAGAAAGTATTAAACACCTGTGTTTTGTCTATGGTCCCTGTTTGTGAGGTGACCATACTCATCCTATAATGAGCCAATGTTATTTCTGCTTTTTGCTATTAAATTATTTTAATAATTTTTTTATTGTGCTCCACATTTCTGGCCATCTTCAACTCCAGTTGAGCTTTGTTTGCATGAATTTTCTCCCTACGGTGGCAAAAAACTTCTCTGTAATTCTCCCCGTGTCCCTTGACCTTGCTTCCACTGGGCATAGACCTTCCTTTCTTGCCATACCTCCAAAAGATCCCTGCTAAGCCAAGCTTCTACCTCATCTACTTGACTTCTAGCATTTTGGAGTTGCCTGATCCTGTGCCTTAGGAGGTGATGCTTAAAACAAGATCAGCACTGGAGGACTCCAACACCTTCAAAAGCATTTTCCCAGGGGATCTTGCTCACTAGCTCTCTCAGCAGCTTGAGGGCTTCTCTCCTCATGTCCAGGGTTGAAGTTTTGCTGGCGCTTTTCCTCCTGTCAATGGAATTTTTAAACTTCACTGCTTTGTGGTCACTGTGTTCAAGACTGCCACCAGTTCACCCATGAGACCCTCTCTGTTAACATGCAACACATCAAGGAGGGCATATTTCCCAGCTCACTTAGTACCTGGACCATGAAATTATCATCCAGGTGTTTTAGGAAACTTCTGAACCTCTTTGTTCCAGCTGTGTGGTGTTCCCAGTTAACATTAAAGTTGAAGAACCCCATAAGGATAAGGGCAGTTGACTGGAAGGCGTCCGTTAGTTCTTCGAAGAATAATTCATAGGTGTCTTTGTCCTGGCTGGGAGGTCTATAGTATAGACTTGTGTATACAAACATTTCAGGTATGGTTTATTGTTGCTGATACCTCATGGTGTAGATTGAGGGATCCCACTAGTGTTCAGTTCCTCAGGTTTTGGTATCCCATAACATTATTTACCACTGGCAAGCTTGGTTTTGTCTCTTTCATCCTTCCAAGTTCTGTATATGTGGTAGCTTAACTAGAGATGCTGAGGTAAAAGGAAATGAGAAAGGCAGGAAGTATGACCTTATATATCAAAGAGTAGCTGTGCATTCTGAAAGACATTCTGCTGCAAAAAGAAGCCAAATAAATTGTTATCTCCCTTGCTGATATACTCAAGTGTTGATTTTTCTTTCAGTGTAAATGTTTCTCTGAGACCTGCAACTGTACTTCCATGCGTGCTCAAAATTCAGGCATGGCCTAGGCATTGCATTTCTTCTGGTTAAGCTATTCTGGAGCTCAGAAAAAAACAGAACAGTATGTTTCTCCTAAAGGACACACTTCACAGATACAATCGGAGCATTCTGAGCAGATGGTACTGAAGATGAGCTTTCAGAAAATCCATGCTTAAGAGTAGTGGCCTGTGATATAGAAGTGAATGTCAGCTAGAAGCTGGAGTACATTTGGTAAGTTTCAAGAACCTATATTTAGTTTCATCTGAAAGGAATGAACTTTTATCTAAATGAAATTCAGTTTCTGCTCTCTGAGATTGTTCAACAATGTAAACCAAAGTACGGTAGGTAAATAAGTCTAGATTTTTTTTCAAAAATGCAAGAATCTAAGTGAAATTTTGATGTAAATGCAATTTTATTCTCCAGGCACTTCTATCCATCTCCTATTGCCTTTTTGCTTAGGATAGTATTTGAAGTATGCAGTAACTCTGATATGTAGTAATCATTTCTAATGATCAATCTTTCATTCTTAGCACAAATTCTAGAATTTAGATCCCAAATGCACCTGAAATCCTGCACTGAGAACCTACATTCCAGTGAAGGATCAGAGGGAGATCAAAATTTAAAGATGTGCTTCGTATTTTGTGAGTGAACTATGAGAAACTTCCCATTCAGTCCACCAAATTCTTTAATTGTTTTTTATAGTACCTTACCTTCCACAACAAATTTTTTAAAGGCACTGACACTGTATTTTTATTTGTTTTTGAGGTCCACTACAGAAAAAAATTACATCCAACTTGTGGACCTTTAAACCCTTTCCCTGGATGGCACCGTCAGCTAAAAGTAGTCATTCATCTCATACTTACTTATTAAAAGGTTAAATTATTAAAAATAAGAAATCTCTCTGAATTCTGACATTGTGTTTTTAGTATACAACTTTTAACTTCCAGATGTGTTTTCAGTATTTTATTGTCTAGAACCATACAATCATTCAATTGAGCATGGTCACGTACATTGAAATAAACACAAAAGCTCTCACCCATTTCAGTGGGCTTCCATTCAGAACTGATGTTACTGAATGTTATTATTTTTATATTGGAAAAAAAAAATGCCTCAAGATTAAAACTTTGTTCTGGTAATGGCTTTGTACCTAAGAGTCTACAGTCTAAATAGATAAGACAAAAAGAATAGAAAGTACAGAGTTAAGAAAGCTTTGTAAAATAATGTAGCGAGTTAATGGCAAAGGAAGAAATGGAAAACACAGATTCTGAGTCTTAAAGCTTTTATCCTTTTCACTAGAGAAATGACATCAGTGAATAGCTTGTTGCACGGGTGGAAGAGGGTGAACAAAGCAATGTAGATTAAGAGATGACTTCCCATAGCTGAAGGAGGTTCTCTTGAATAGGTCGATTTAATGAAGTAGCACTAGTATGAATTTATGAAATCTGTGACAAAATTATAATGCTCTGGATTAAGACTATAAACTATGCAGAGTTCAGTGATAATCTAAATGCCATGACAATTCTAACAGTCATACTGCAATATGTCAATGAAATTATTTAGAAAGAAGATAAAGGAGGAAAATAGAGGTCTTTAAAGGGAAAGAGGGAATCTCATACAAATTATGAGCTTAAAGACCTACACACCCATGTCCCCTCCCAACAACAAAAGTACAGAAAATTGAGACTTTTTACTGAATAGCTGTGTTTGAAAATATGGGTTTCATTGCAGATAGTTTTTATAGATCATTCTCTGACTTTCAAAGTGATGCTGCTGCCAGTCTGAAAAATAACTCTGACCCCAGACATTCAGACACTTCTATGCAAAAATTCCTAACCCTGGAGACATGCAATAAAAATACGTCTTCTTTAATTACAACAGAAAGGTCAAAATCACATCTGTTTACTTTCACACTCTGCCAGACACGATAAGCAGAATTAGATCTAGCAATTCTCTACTGAAGTGTTTTTCCTGACAATCCTGGCAGTTGAAGACACTGCCTTTGTCTGGCTCTAACTATATTTAGCCAGCATTACTTTTCTTTATGAATTTATCTCCTTGTTTTCTTAGCACTGGACTTAAACTTCTCACTCTATCTCTGTGCTCAGCTCTTGCAGACATGTAAGATTCTGACTCAGTAGTTAGAATGGTTAGCCATGGCAGTTGCAACATAGTTTTGTGAGATATGAGAACACAACTGTCAGGAAAGAATAACAGGATCTAATAGCAAGACAAAGGATGTATGTCACAACTAGAATTCTCTGATTGTCATGGATATTTTTAATTTGAACATGATCTAAGAAGTCAGGACAGACAGATAGATGGATAGAAAATGGTGTTTTGCTCTGAGAAAGAAAAGAAATTCTTCACCACCCTTCAGATCATATCTTATTTTGCTCACAAAATGTGAACACTTTGCTATATAAAATTTTATAAAAATTTGGGATAACAGCTTTCAATGATTTAGTTTCCTTCTAAGATGAGAATAATGATACACAGTTTGAGGAGATTCTGAATATGGTTTGTTATATTTATATTATCTATGTTTTTCCTGAGGTATTCATAAGGACCACTAGAGTGATCCCTTCTTTCAGGAATTCTAATGAAACTGTTGGTATACCGAGAGTATCTGATGAGAAAATTGAGGCACCTGCAGATTTGGGACAATACTCCAAACAAAAACAAACAAACAAACACACAAACAAACAAAAAAAAACCCAAAACAAAAAGATAATCAGCGGCAAAAGGACAATTTTCTTATTTTCATAAAAAGCATACTGTGTTTTTATCATAAAGTCTAGAAATGACAGTATATGTTAGCATGCTAATTAAATGCTTCTGCCAAGCAATTAAGATATTACTTGGCCTGGACTTGCACCTTTACAGAAAATTCTTTAGTTCCATCACAGGATACTATCTGCCTTGGTAATGCCTCATTTTGTGGTGATGACATAGGAAGATACAGTAGAAGTATGAAATCCCCTGTGCAGCTATAAAAATATTGCTTTCTCAATGAAAATAATCTGTTTGCATAGAACTAAGAGCTAAATGTTAGTGTTGCTGCTGACAGAATAACAAGCCCATACATTTTAAAATATTCATGGACCAATATTATTTGATTTATGAATTATTTTACTTGGCTTCTACAGGTGTGTTAACCAGAAAAAGAAAGTCAAAGTAGGTGTGCTGGTCCTCCCGAAGGACAAGTTGACATTCTGGAGGGATTTGGAAAAGCCTGTGAAGTGGGCCCATGAAAATTTCATGAAGTTTAACAAGACCAAGTGCAAGGTGCTGTACCTGGGTCAAGGCAACCTCTAGCATCAATAGTGGCTGGTGGATGAATAGATCGAGAGCAGCCCTGCAGACAAGGACTTCAGGGTGTTGATGGAGGAGAGGCTGGACAAGACCGAGTAATGTGCACCTGCAACCTGGAAAGCCAACTGTGCTCTGGCCTGCATCAAAAGCAAGACAAGGGAGATGATTCTGCCCCTCTATTCCACCCTGGTGAGACCCCACCTGGAGTGCTGCATCCAAGTCTGGGGTCCTCAGCACAGGAAAGACATGGACCTGTCAGAACAGGTCCAGAGGAGTGTCATGAAGATGATTAGAGGGATGTAGTAGCTCTCCTATGAGAAAAGGCTAAGAGAATTGGGATTGCTCAGCCTGGGAAAGACAAGGCTTAGGCACAGCCTAGTTGTGTCCTTTCTGTACCTAAAGGAAGTCCACAAGAAAGATGGACAGGGACTTCTTACAAGGCATGTAGTGACAGGACATGGGGGAATGGCTTTAAACTGAGAGTAAGTTTAGATTAGACATTAGGAAAAAATTTGTTACAGTGAGAGTGGTGAGGCACTGAAACAAGTTGTCCAGAGAGGTTGTGGACTCTGCATTCCTGAAAGTTTTCAAAACCAGGCTGAATAGGGGTTGGAGCGAAGTGATATAGTGAAAGGTGTCCCTGCCCATGGCAGAGGATTTGGTACTAGATGATCTATAAGGTCTGAAGCCATTCTATGAATCTATTATAGAATGTATGCTAACTTCACAAATTATCTTGACATTAAAAATTCCAATATGATTTAATACCATTAATATATTCTAGATTTCTAGAAATTTAACTATTTTAATTCTGCTTGCATATTAAACTTTATCCATGAAGTGTTTCGAAACCATTTCCTATGACTTTTTTTGTGAAAATGATCACTTTCTACAAACCTGAAAGAATTCTCTCCAGTGAAATTTTCATGAAATAATTTGGTATGACTCCTACAAGGAAGATCCTAGCAGCTGCTTCATGCTTTATTATGATTTTAACTTTAATGATTTTTAGAAAACTATGCTTTGTGTAGGTGCACCATCTCTCTAATCATCTTGATGGCTCTCCTCTGGACCTGCTCCAACAGGCCCATGTCTTTCTTGTGCTGAGGAACCCAGAGCTGGATGCAGCACTCCAGGTGGGGTCTCATGAGAGCATAATAGAGGGGCAGAATCACTTCCCTTGACCTGCTGGTCACACTGCTTTTGATGCAGCCCTTGATACAGTTAGCCTTCTGGGATGCGAATGCACATTGCTGGCTCACGTCCATCATGAATTTGTTGATACCAGAGGGAGACACTGCTAAGAAAGTAACACTTATGGACCTTTGGAGCTCCACATGCAACTAAGGACAAAGTCTCCACAATAGCACAGTAAATCTCCACAGGAGCAACAACAGTGAAATAATTATTTTCCATCAGATTGTGTACTCCAGGAGAATTCTAGGCATCTTTAAGTGGTCTGAACAGCAGAATAAATAAGGGTGATAAAGTCTGGTTCCAAACATGTCTCTACAAGTAAACAGTCTGTTTCCCTGACATGTATACTAACAAGCTAAATTTTTGTTCAGTCTCCTAAAATGGTTTATCAGAAGATCTGCTAGAGTATGCCAGGTTTTTTGCATGACAATTTTTTCTATGATCCCCACATTTCATTAAGTTTTGAGGATGTACTATAACTGCATGATTTATGGGTATCTGTTGTAACTCACTAGAGAAAGTTCAGAGTTACACAGTTGAGTTTCAGCAGCAAAGAATGTAGAAACTGTGCTAAAATTAGACCTTCACTCGTAGTTGACAAATTCCTCACATACCAGATTTGAAGGCAGATGAAAGAGCAATAAATATTGAACAAATTTGGTTAGTCCATTTCCAATGTATTTAAATAGATAAAAACAAAGAAGGGCAATGAGGCTAGTGAAGGGACTGGAGCACAGTGAGGAGTGGCTGAGGGAGCTCAGGTTGCTTAGCCTGGAGTGGAGGAGGCTCAGGGGAGACCTTATCACTCTCTACAACTCCCTGACAGGAGGTTGTAGCCAGGTGGGGGTTGGTCTCTTCTCCCAGGTAACAAGCAGTAGAACAAGAGGAGACAGTCTTAAGCTGCACCAGGGAAGGCTTATGCTAGACATTAGAAAGAAGTTCTTTATAGAAAGACTGATAGGACATTGGAATAGGCTGCCCAGGGTCGTGGTGGGTTCACCATCTCTGGTGGTGTATAAGAAGAGACTGGATGTGGCACTTAGTGCCGTGGTCTAGTACGCAGGGTAGTGTTATATGAAAGGTTGGACTTGATGATCTCAGAGGTCTTTTCCAACTTAGTTGATTCTGTGATTCTATGATTCTATGATTCTACAGCAACAAGCGATCAGCATCCCTGATTCCAGATCTTCAGCAGGATGAACATATGGTTGGAGCGATTTACATTTAAGTCTGACTGGTCTACCTTTGTACATCTTATAATACTGTCAGCTTCCTTGATCTTTCTTCATTAAATTAACAATATAGTGATCAAATATGCTATATCCAACTTTTACTCTGTATGTTAAATTTTATCCATATTGAATTGATTCTTTTTTCTCTTTGTTAACCCTGTGATCAGCTTCAGTTCCCTACTAGTTTTTGGTATCCCTTTAATGACTAGCTGCTGATTACTGGAAATTGTTATTTTTAGCCCTGGTGCCTCCCTTATATTTCTGCACTTCCCCTTTAAAACCCTCTGATGGCATTTTATGCCTGTACTTGTTAACATTTGTTGACTTGCTAGTGTTTCTCTATTTTTCTCCAACAGCCTTTGAAATGTAGTTTTTTTGAAACATATATAATTTTTTACTAGCACAATGTAGTGACATGCAAATTCTTTTCTGAGGGTCATTGACTTGTTCACTTTACAGAATAATAACCCATTAGAAAATATGTATAGATTTAATGCCTTGAGAACTACTTGTTATTAACATCTATTAACAATATCAGTAACACTAGTATGTTATGCAGTGTTTTACAATAGCAGAATAATGATGACACCCTTTTTAAAATCTAAATTAAACTTTCATTTCTGAACATGGAAAAAAGAACAAAGTTCACTATAAATACAACAATAAGTTTGACTAGATCTATGCATGATTTTAAACAGTGCAAACAATATTCTATAGAACACTTCAGAGATCATCTGCTGTAGAAGTGGTTTTGGTTTCATTATATCCCTCCTTGCCATGATTTCTCCTCTGTAGGCCCATAATATTTCCCAGATAGACAGGTATCTTAGTAAAAATTATAGTCATATTCAGCAAGGACATTCTGCAATATCCTCTGATGTCACTAGAAAGACTGTCTCTGGGCATTGGATCAGTCACAAACCTCATTGTGTATAGGCTGAAAGAAAGAAAATAAACTAGAATGAACAGATAAGAAAAATGCCAAGAATAAGTGCAGGTGGCATGTAGAAAACTAGAGTTCAAGCTTACTCTGTTTGGCTCAGTAAACATTTAATTCAGATTGAAACAACTCCAGTAGAATAGAGTGAGCAAGAAGAAAAATTACCCTAGAGCACATAAGTGACTGGAAGATGTGAAAATTTGTCAGCCTGAATATGTTTCCTTGCAGCAGGACGATGAAAACTTCCCTTGTAGTTGCAGAATGAATAGGATCTTACAGCATGTAAGGAAGAATATTATGTGAAGTATCATTATTTTTTAAAAAGTCTCTCTAATAAATTAAGAACAAAAATGAATGCTAAATTGTGCTGGAATCCCCATGCAATTCCATGCATATCACATAAAAATCAAATAATTCATTATGAATAATGCTAGTACTGAACAACGAGCAACAAAATAAATAATGATTAGCCTGATGCTGTAGCAAGCTCCACTAGTGTTTTATTAAATTGAGTAGTAAGTTTATACTTCATTTGGCAAATGCACGTTACTAACTAAGAATATTTCTGTTCTAGAATCCGGATATTAATGTAGTCTAACTTGGCCTGCACACAGCACTGCACATACAGTACTAGACTATGCCTCTACTCTTAGTATCTGTTGGAGGGGGGCGCGGGTTTTCTACTTTCCTATGAAGGGAAAGTTTACTTTTTCTACTGCCATCAGCTGTGCACGTAATGAGGAACCGTTACATTAAACTAATATAATATAGTCTGGACATTGTAAGTGGACATTTCAATGACAGCAGAGCACCTAACTTCAAACACTCAGTTTGAGTCAGTTCTTTCTTTCATTGACATACAGACTAATTCAATGTGCCTGCTTGCACTGGGTGAAAACTATTTTGTTGTAGAAGGCACACACTTTCTGCTGAGCCCAGCAAAGTAGGCAAAAATGTCCTTTAAACTAGACTGTTCTTTTTTCTTTCACTTGTACCCTGGAAATTCTTTGCTTTTTTTTCTTGTGTTACTGTTCCTGTTTCTAAGCATTTATTTTTACAATATAGAGCCACTGCAAGTGGATAGCCTTTCATTCTTTATAAAATCTCTTTTTTGGGGACTGCACATAGCTAAGGGACACTATGGTTGTTGTAAAATTTACACATAATAACTTTGAGGTTTGGAGGCAGTAAGACAGCTAGGGAACTTCAGGTCATAGTTCAGAGTAAATTTATTAATTCTTTTTTTAACTGAAAGCACACAAAAATTAATGAATTAGGCTTTCTGAGCTTAGTTTGCCACATATTGCAGTAAAGTTTTTTTTTTTTTTTTTGTTAAGGATTACTTGCAGATTTACATATTTAATCTGCAGAAAAAGATGTGGTGAGAGAAAGAAGAATAAGGTTAAGGGCATAACTTATCTCACATATATTGTGGTATTTGTCACAGTTGCTGCTGTTCTAGAAAGAGGACACTGCAGTCAGTACAAACGTAGATAGTTAACAGATATACTCACGGATACACATACAGCTAAGGGGATGTGCTGAAGTCTGCAGAACTGTAATGTTTTGACATAATTTAATGCTGGAATAAAGCTGCACAGAAAACATCTCACATTGGCATTTTGGGGGTAGGTTGGTACAAGGCATTCAGTTAATTACCCATTCTTTCATCTCCTCCAAGGCAATCACATATACATATATTAGTACCAGCTGCTGTGGCAAGCACAGAAGTGTCTTATGAGGAGGTTAGCCAATACACCTGTATTGGACCTACTGCTGTTTTCATAATACAGTGCAAAAATACACAAATTATTTGACAAACAATATAGCCACGTCTGCGAGGTGCTGCAGTCAAACCTTATTAACTTTGGGGTGACAGTTTACTGTGTTGATTAACTGACTTAAGTTAGTGACAGTCTAGTGACTTTTATGCCTGGTCCACTGAAGAGTGTAGACATAAGATAGGGAAGGATGAAAAAACATGATAAAAATTGTGCTGGACACCAAATTATTATCTAACCAATTAATTGGAGCTTCTCAAATGCTAAGTTAGTACATTTCAGGCCTACAGTACTAGAGCAAATATAACCAGCACAGTGCAATGTGTTTAGTGGTACAATGCAGTGGAAAATTTACTAAAATTAAAAGTTCAGACCACTTGACTTACAACGACTGGAAAAATAAGTTTATCTTCTCAAATTTCAAAAGAATGTATTATTTGTGCTTTTTAACAGTGATACCATCCTAGTCTCTAGTATTTTAAATCATCAAGTCTCTAATCCTTTAGTGGCAGTAGTTATAATGTTCCATTATAAGGATGACTACAGATGGCACAAAGCCCTCTTTAAAAGACATAGCTGATTTTGTACAAAAAAAACTTATGGCCACTCCTGCTATTACTGAAGAACAAGTGTGAGCCCAAGCCTGTAGTTCCTCCAAACCCATGTAATAGCCATATCCAGAGTAGGCCAAGAGAGCTACAACTCAATCTGAATTTGTTTTTTCTTAATAATAAATATTACATATTAAGCACAATCAAGAAATAAGCACTATGGACAGCTGTCAAATGTAAGGTCATTCATTTATAGCAATAATAAGGATAAATTTTCTTCTGTCAATGTCTAAAACTGGAGAATGAAGAAGAGACAAAAAATTATTTCTGAAAGAAATACATGCATGAGAGGGAAGAAATATGGGGACTTATTCCCTGCAGAGGTTAACAGATTAGATTTATGCACGGTATTTCATTTGTTTAGGGTAATATGGTATTGCTATTTGTTCTCCATTTGAAGAACCTATGTCTGTGACAAATTTAGTGCCAGGTATAGTATCTTTCAGCTTTTAAATTGCATCTTAATGTGTAGTGTTTTTGTCTGACATAGAGTTAAAATTATTCATAATAGCTAATATGGGACTATGTTTTGGATTTGTAATGAAAACAGTGTTGATAACAGAAGGATATTTTTGTTATTGTTGAGCAATGCTGGAACAGTCAAGAACTTTTCTGCCTCTTACACTGCCCCATCAGCGAGAAGGCTGAGGTGCACAAGATGTTAGGGGGTTGTACCACTGGGACTCCAAATGATTAAAGGGATATTCCATACCATACGGCATCATGCTCAGCATATTCAGTATTCATTATACCTCAAATCCTATGTTGCACGTGGAGTACTGTGTCCAGTTCTGGGGCCCTTCACAACACCAAAGACATTGAGGTGCTGGAGTAAATCCAAAGAAGGGCAACAAAACAGAGGAAGCATCTGGAACATAAGTCTTCTGAGGAGTGACTGAGGGAACTGGGGGTGTTTAGTGTGGAGAAAAGAAGCCTGAAGGTAGTCCTTATTGATCCCTACAACTACCTGAAAGGAGGTTGTAATGAGGTTGATATCAGTCTCTTCTCCCAGGTAACAAGTGACAGGACTAGAGGAAATTACCTCAAGTTGCGCCAGGGGAGGTTTAGATTGGATATTTAGAAAAGTTTCTTCACTGAAAGAGTTGTCAAGCATTGAAACAAACTGTTCAGGGAAGTGGTGGAGTCACTATCCCTGGAAGTGTTTTCAAACAACACGTGGATACGGCAGTTGAGGACACAGATTAATGGTGAACATTGTGGTAGTGCTAGATTGATGATTGGACTTGGTGATCTTAGAGGTCTTTTCCAACTTTAACAATTCTATGATTCTATATAAAGCTGGAGAAAGAAGGAAGGGAGGGACATTCAGAGTGATAGCATTTAACTTCCCAAATAACCGTTATGTGTGATGGAACACTGCTTTCCTGGGAATGGCTGGAACACCTGACTGTTGATTGGAAGTGGCTTATGAATTCCCTGTTTCACTTTGCTTATGTATATGCCTTTTGTTTAAATTGTCTTTATCTCCAGCCATGAGTTTTCTGCCTTTTACTCTTCTGCTTCCTTTCCCCATCCAACCTGAGTGTGAGCGGGCAGCTGTGTGGGCCTTAGTTGCCATCTGGGGTTGAACTACTACATAATGTTTGGTTCTCTGGCCACTGCAGTCCCTCCTGGGGCCTGGGGATCTGGAGTCTCTGTTCAGGCTGATACATGGCTGCTGCTTTCCTGACTGCAGGTTCAACCAGTAGAGAAGATGCACGTGTGTCTCAGAGGCACACATGCACGAACACACACACATTTAGTACACTGACACGGCTGGTCACACAGACTGCCATAGACAAGATGTTGCCTTCAACAGCACCTACCTACAGAGCTGATAAAACACAAGCCCAGAGCTACTGTGTGGTCTCAGGTCCTTTTGAATATCAGCCTGGGCCCTTTCCCTGCCTGACACTCCAGTTCAGACCCAAGGTCTCATACTTGCTGTCTGGCCCTGCTTGAGATTTGCTAGCAAATACACATGAACATGCCATACATACGTTATTTGGAAGAGGTAAGACCGGGAGTGGTCTCCCTTCAGCAATCAGTGCTGAGTTCCTTACTCACCTCATTCACACTGCTTCTTCCAACTGCCTGGTTTTTCAGAGCACACCATTCCTGTAGTTGGCAGCCATAGGCTCCAATAGCTAGAACTAGGACCGCCACTCACTCTAGCATCCCTGATGTGACTCCAGCTGCTGGCCTCAAACCCACCCAAGCCAGTCACCCCAGTAGCTGAAACATAGTCCTTGGGGCGTGGAGACACACAGAGTACAGAGGGTGAAATAACACAGAGAAACAGTTTTAAAAAAAATATTTAATAACAAGATAGGACAGACTTGCATGACAGGTTCAGTCATGCAAGTGTACTGCCTGTGCCCATTTTACACCTGACTGACCCTTTTATACCTCTTTCTCTCTGTTCTGTTTTTATTCTGCTCTGATCATTACCCTATCAGTTTGCACTGATCCCCTGCAAAATCCTGCACTCTCCCCTTAGCATTCTTATCCATTGACAAAGTTCTGCTTTGTGTATGTTTTTCTGATGGCCCATTAATTAGTGTGACTGACAAGGTTTGTTTCTTGCCTTTGTCTCCCTTCCATTTTCCTATCACATTTGTGTCTCTGTGTATATTGTTTCTGGTTTTCTCCTTTTCTTTAGTAAACAGTTTAGGAAAGTCCATGATCAGATAAGATTACAGAAATAAACATTACCACTTTGTGCATACACTTGCCAATTAATATGATGGACCATTTTTGGTTCTCCTTACTGACTCCTTTCTAATTTGTTGGTCAAGTTTGTGTCTCTGTATATGCTTAGTCATGGCTTCCTCCTTTTCTCATTACTCTCTCTTGCATTTCAAAATCATTTTCCAGATACCCTTAAGAAGCAGACACTATCTCCTTTCACATATCCTCACATCTATAATTTAGAAATAAGGAAGAAGTCTGGTTTGGGAGTTGGGTCAATAATGGTTGTGCTTACAATACAATATTCCTTAGGAAAAGATAATTAAAATAGGAAGTTATAGGAAAAAGGATGTACTGGACTGGTTGTAAAGAACTGCAAAAAACATCAGGTGATTGTTGGGCTGTTGATTTCTTCCACTTTCTCCATTTGAGAGCTTTGTCAACTTTCAGACCCTCTTTTGTGGCTGCATTAAAAAAGGGATCTTACTAAAATTTGGGGGGTTTATTCCTGAGTAAAAGTACAGAAACATAAAAAATTGCACATGCAGAGTGAAGTGGGAGTTGGGGGAGAAAACTATTGTGGTTATACTAGAAATAAGTGGGACTCAGTTGTGATTTAGTTCCAGTAGGCACCTCAGCATCACACAGCCACTTGCTCACACCCCCACAGCAAGATGGAGAAGAGAATCAGAAGGGTAAAAGTGAGAAAATTTATGGGTTGAGATAAAGAAAACTTAAAAAGTAGGACAAAAGTTGCATACACAGGCAAAACAAAATACAGAATTCAATCACCAGCCATTGGCAGGTAGGTGTTCAGCAATCTCCATGAAAGCTTGGTTTGTGACTTGGAAAAACTAGCATCATTACTTTGCATGTTCTCCACTTCATTCTTCTTTCATTTTTATGGCTGAGCATGATGCCATTTGATATGGAGTACCCCTTGGCTCAGTTGGGGTCAGCTGTCCTGGCTGTGTTCCCTCCCAACTTCTTGTGCACTCCCAGTCTCCTCACTGGTGGTAGGGGGGAAGAATCAGAAAAGGCCTTGGCTCTGTGCCAGTACTGCTCAGCAATAACAAAAACATCCCTGTGTTATCAACACAAATCCAAAACATAGCCCCATACCAGCTACTATGAAGAAATTTATCCCATCCAAAACCACTACAAAACTTAAATAATAAGGTTCAGGGCAGGGCCTGCTCTGTGGAGACATGGATGGAGGGGGAAGATGGAATTGCAAGTCAGAAGCAGTTTGCCTGAAAGGTCACTAAAGACCAGCACACGTTAGGAGCAGGACTTTGAGATCTGGAAGAGCATTTTGATTTCTGTATTTCTGTATTCCTAAATTTTAACCACCAGACTTAATGGATTCAAAGAGTTTCCCATTTGCAGAGGGAATAATTTAAAATTCTGGTACACAGAAATTTCTGTCTTCAATAAGTCCTGATGGTGTGTCATATAACTGGTATATAGTATTGTACTGTCACATTATTTTTAAAATTCATTTAATGGTTATTATTTTGAATTTTAATTCTAGTAACAAGTAGACTCCCACTCACAGTTGATAATTAATGATGACAGAAACTGTCTAAATACAAATCAATAGTATGAACCTTAAGCAGTTAGTCTCCTTACCAGGTAAGTCAGGAAAAAATAGTAATGACTTATAAAACCTTGATAATTTTCAACTTCCTTCTTTGTCAGTTCGCTTTAAAATGTAGTTTCATTTGTTCTTACTTTACAGTTGGACTTTGTCATAATGAAAGAAATTTTTCTTGAGCTTAGCAAATGAAGCATAAAAAACCCCAAAGAAAAACAGTGCCTTGCCATTTCCATTATTGCTAAGATAGACCCTTGAAAATGTCATGCTTATTTCAAAATTCAGGCATTCTATTCCTGATTGTTCTTGGTTCTCACTGTAGCTAGCTAATGACTTTCCCGTATTTCTACTGCCAGAAAAAGAAAACTCACTGACTTCAAACCAAGCAAAGTCAGGCCCAATATTCAATAAATGGTACAGTGGATAGTAGAAAAAAGTCTTTTCAATTCATGTTGTTTGTTTTTCTGTATTTGAAGTGTACTAAATTATTCTTCTGTGCATTTTCGTTACATTTTTTTGTTTGTTGTTTTTGTCATCTTGACAGTCAAAATGAAAGCAGAAATTGTTGACCAAAAGAAAAAAAAGGTCATTACATACCTACTGAATAGAATTTTCAAAAGGTTTCTGTAGTGCTAGCTTTGATCTTATTGAAATCAAGGAACTTCAATAATGATTTTAGTAGGAAAATACTAGAGATTTTACAATCTCTTATAGTGCAATGTGAAATGATAATGTGGACACAATAGTACCACATACAAAATTACATTTCTTCAGCTTAATTTATCTTAAACCTCTAATCTATTATTAAGTAAAAGTGTACTGAGGTTTTCCAAACAGAATTATTTTATTTTTCTCTACACAGTAATTCTTCATTAGTTGTTTTTTGCTATTGAAAAAGTCAACACAATCTTGTAATAATTAGAAATCTCATCCTGTCAGATTTTGCATAATTTGAGCATTTAAAAATAGCTATTACAACTGAGATTTTTAAGTGTCTTGCAAAACTGAGCCTTGAGACTTAGGTCAATCTAATGATGAAAAAAATTCTCACACAAATTAAGAGGATCCAAAAGACCCTGAACAAATTGAGAATTCCTCTCTAGCCATGTTACCATGCATCATGCATTGTTTTGTATACATACAACTCAATTTTCAGTAGACAGAATTGAACAATAACTATTTTGTAATGGTTTATACAGCCTTTAGATATTCTTATTATAGATTAAACAACATTGTGAATAATTTTTGTGGTTTTATTTGCTTAATCTACCTAAAGCACATCATTCAATATTCAAATACATATAGCAGCAACAGCTTTGGATAGAAATTCAATTCATCTGGAAGCCACTACATCATTAAGGGTTCCTGAAAAGCTAAAGTTTTCCAGTTATTCTTGAAGCTGTCATGGAGAAGTAGGTGGCTGTTAATGGCAGACCTCTATTAATAAGGAAGAAATAGTTTTTAGTTTCATGGCATTATCGTTACACATTGTTTTTTTAAACAACTAATAAAGACAGATTTCAGAGATGGAAAATATCCAGGCCAAAATTGCTCATAACAACTGTCTTTTAGTCCTAAATATTTCTCTGACTCTAGCTTTTTCATTAATGCCTTCTGGTATTTTTTTTTTTTTAAGTTCTGTGTTTTGAAAATAGTTCATTGAATGAATGTATGCTATTGTCACTATTTTATCATGGTAAAGGTTATATGTTCCATCTGAGACCAAGGCCTTGTTGTACTACAGAGCCTACTGTGCAAATACCTAAAAGATCTGCTTCACAGCTTGTATAATGTAAACCGAGGACAAAAGAAAAATAGAAGCTGATTCCTCTCTATTGTAAATTAAGAAAAAAAAATCAAAGACTTGCTAAAAGTCATATATGAGAGTTTTTGTGGAAATTCGAGTAGATTATAATCTTCCGAGGAGAGCTGATCAAAATACAACATTTACAAATTTCATCTGTGAAACACACATATATGTAAATTAGATATGTATTTAGATTTCATTATCTGACATTACTTCTATACATACAATTTTCTTCAGTTGTCGCATATTTAAAATAAAAGATTATATATATAAAATATTTTCTTTTGGAGCTGTCTACCCATCATGAAACTCACTAAAATATCAATTTCACTGAACATCAATTCAGGTTCTGTAGTTACAAAATCTTTTCAGAGTCATTAATCTTTAAAGCTATCTCAAGACTGCCAATTTTTGTCAGTTTACAACTTTACAACAGGAAGGAGACGTGCCTGACACCCAGCCAGCTCTTGTTGGCTAGGAATGCTGAATTTTGTTTCTTAAAGATTACTTAGATTACTCAGTTTACTCCAAGAAAATCTGGCTATTCCAGAATTATAGATCCTGGAGTTCTGTTAAGTCCCAAGAGACATAAAAGTGAGATAACTCAAATGTTGTAGGTTTTGTGTTTGGTTTTTTTTTTTTGCTTTAACTGCAAAAAAAAAAATTATTTTTTTATATAGTTTCACTTGCTACATTTGACATTGCAACAGATTATTTGGGAATGAAAATAAAAGACTATGACATTTCTTAACCATCCACTAGAATATATTACTAACGTACAATGTGGATTAGCATACATTTATATCTGATGTTAAGTTTCTAAAAAAGGTACAGTTCTTGCTTGTTCAAATTATTATTCAGTTTGACAAGAGTAGAATATATCAATGCAAGTAAAGCTAGTAAAATAAATTATGTGCTTTAATTTTCCTCTCTTACCATGTCTCTACAGAGAGATGGGATCCTTTGAACATTCCAACTTGGCTGGATCCACACTAGTTGAAGCATGAAAGACATATATTGGGGTTAGTGGGTGCTGTGAACAGTTTATCTACATTTAGAAGCAGGGCATGAACAATTCATTCACTATTAAGAGAAATGGCATACTGACTTGACCATAGAGCAGTTACATAGCTTCCTGCCAAAAATTTGCCTGTGTCTAGCAGACTGAGAATATGGGGAGAAAAGTATGAATATGCTTAAACCTTATCCTGTAATTATGCATTTTTATGTTCTGTTGCCTTGCAGGATGCTTTATACTTCACAGATAATATGTATTTTCTTCTTCTTTAAAACTAGTTTGTTCCCTTACATTTATTAAAGATTTGTCCAGTTCCAAGATGAAGGACAGCAGAAAGTAGTCTTTCTACTTGTCTTTCCTGAATAGCCCTGAATAGTCAAGGGAAGCATTTAGACATCCTATTCTTCCTGCTCAGAAAAATAAAGCTGCAGAAATGATCTAGGAAGAACAATGGACAGATAATAAATGCATTGAAATGGAATTTTGGAATCAGGATATCAAATCAAAACATAGATCTTTAAAACTTCCCTCTCCAGGGGACACCTGGATATTCTGCATGCCCTTATTTGTTGTAAGAAGGTGAAATTTCTGTATCAAGTTTTCATAGTACCTTAAGCTCCTGTTTTGAATTTGCCTACAAGTGCTACAATCCTGCCATAGGCTATTCTGCTTGGGATGTAGCAACTGCCCAAACCTGATCAGGCTGCAGAATTTTCCCCGTGGTGTTTGGATTGGGGAAGAAAGTATGAGGCTGCTTAACCCTCTAGCTATGGCTGTTCCATTTGATGTGAGAGCATAAAGTGTAGGAGTCATTGCAATTGCAATAATCTTCCTCTTTCAGTATTACTCTTCAGATAGACCTTCTCATAAATAAAGCAGTAATGCCCTGGGCTTTCTTTTTTTTAAAAAATAGACCGAGGTAAAACTCTTGTTGCCTCCTATTTCCTCCCTACTCAAAGGTCTATTTATTCTTTTATTTATGTGAAATGACCCAGGTGAAATTGTTGCCACATTAAGTAGAGAAATTTAATTCCAGAGAGAATGGGATTACAGTGTGTGTCTGTCTCAGTAAATTGAGAATTTAACCCATGCTCATCATAACTGCTTGTGTTTGGGTTTGTTTGGCGTACTTTTTTAAAAAAATTAAATAGTAAAGGGTATGAAATGAAGATAATTTGTCCTCATGAGAAATCATTTATCTTAATGATAAAGAGATGATTAGATAATGCCGCAATGAGTTCATAAACATTTCAGAAAATCCCATATGGGAACATAAGGAATTTTTGAACGCAGTAATATGATGCTTATACTTGTTTTAAGTCCCTGAGGATATTAAATACAAACTTGAGGTTTCTTAGGATAGCGTGAAAGAAAATGAGATCAAGCAGTGCTTAGGCAGTGCACAGAAGTGCTGACCCTTCTTTCTTGGCTCCTGAGTGCTCTCTAAATGCTATGCCTGAAGATGTACATTCTTACTTAATATACGTCTTTTAGATTTTAATTACGTATTGCATTTTATGCTGTTCATAATGAAAATTGCAGAAGCAGTTTTCTGCCATTAAGCAACTTCTGTCCCTCCACCAGAGTTTAGCTAATGGCAGGTATCTATATCTATACAGGAAAGTAGATGTCAAATTTAACAAGTTGAATAGGACACGGTCAGTAAAAAATAAAATGGTTCCTTCTTTTCACTTTTATAGCTCCTCCCCTACTGTTAGCAGAGGCCTCTTAAATAATACCACTAAAGAATAAGGGGAGCTACTATAAAAAACATAAAGCTATTAAAAAAGAAGCCGTCCTAAAATAAAGTTATTCCTGAGTGCACAAAAGCAGCTGCAATATTGATGCTTGCAATCAATTACTATACTAGAAGGCATTCTCTCCTCTTGAAGAACCTATTATTTTGAAACATAATGCAAAGTCACAGCAGGTGTCATAGTACTGGGCCATGCATACTGCATCTCAACCAGATACAAAGAGCCTTAAATAGGCTAGAGTCTGCGTGTATTCTGTATTAAAAAAAAAAAAAAAAAACAAACAAAAAGCAAAACAGACAACAACAACAACAACAAAAACCCCCACCAAAACAACAATCCCTGTATCACTATTCTAAACTATTTTACCACATTTGGTGTGGGGATCATGACATTAATTGTTAAGACTAAATCCTTCATTATACAGTTTGTTGAAGTGTTGAAAACAATGCATAAACAGAAAAGTGGAAAAAAATTTTCAATGGCTAGCTTTTGAGTTTCAAGAAGTTGATATATTTACATGCTTAAATGCATGTACCATGTATGAAAATGTCACTAATCAGAACTTTGCAAATCTATATTGTTTTTGATACATAATGCAAAAGGTAGGTATTGCAGTTTCACAAAGATTTATTAATAAAGGGATTGATTTTAATTATATTTTTCATTTAAAAATAATATGCAAAATAATTTGGTCATATATTAACTATTTTCTTGTGAAATAATAGCTTAAGTGAATAATATTAAACTGACTGGCAAAAAAAAAGAGTGTAGTTAATCTTTGCAAAATTTTAATTATACTATATACATATTTATATACTTACTAAATAAGATTGGAAAAGAATATTAAATATTTGAATAGGTTTCAATATTTGAAATTTTAATATTTTCTGTTGGGTCTCATAGTTCCAATTATTCATTTATGTGCATGTGTGTATATAGCCCACATATATATATCTCTCCAGAAATATTATTACATATTAAAATACATCATAGTCATCTAACTGCACAAGTATGGCAAAGGGCATGTAATGATCCCTTTTTAGGGTTAATATCAATGCAAGAAATAAGTTCCACAGCTTTTTCCTGTGGTATGAAGTACAGCTGTTGGAACCTTTGAAGGTTCCTGGCTGTTGGTCCTATAACTACACCAATATCAGGAACAGAAATGTTATTATACATGGTTGTAAAGATTCCAAAACCTAACAGTATGATTTTAATTTTCCACTGATTCTTATAGGCTTAAACTGTGCCAGTTAGAACTTAGAGGAAAAAGATAAAGTTTTTCAAATTCTTAAAATCCTACCTGATAAGGTTTTTTGGTCCTTTTTTTTGGTGGGTTTTTTTATTTTTCTTCTTTTCATATGGGTTGTCTGAAGTAACATACTCATTGGCATTCTGGATGAACTATAATTTTTTAACTTTTTGTTACTTGCAGTACTGTGCCTTCCCTCCAGGAAAAAAAAAAAAAAAAAACAAGAAAAAAAAACAACACAACAAAAATCAACCAACCAACCAAAAAAGCCAAAAAAACTCCACCAAAAAACACACATTTAAAAAAAAAAAACAACAGAAAAACAAAATGAAAAACACTCACCCAAACAAAAACTGATAAAGGATTTGAATAGGGTATCACAATATTTTGTAGTTTGGGATCCAGCTGAGCAAGTTGGTAGTTCATACTAAGACAAAGGTTTCAGATTTGAGAAGAGTAAACTTCAGCTCATTTAGAGCCCATCTGGAATGCATAAAGCTTCTCCAAGACTTAAATGCGTTTGACACCTTTCCGATGTCAATGTTTTAGTTTCAGTCACAATATGCTCTGGAAAGCCATGTATTGCTTCTTTATTCCAGTGATTAACAGATTTTTTTCTCAATAAAAAGCTAAGGCAGAGTTTCAGTGAACTTAGTTGATTTGCTTTTCAGAAATGTATAACTATGATATATGATTTCCCATTTTTTTAATCTTAACCAATATCTCATAGATTGGAATCATGGCTGTGAGTTATAGTAATATGAAAGTTAGTGTGGCTAAGCCCAGTAAAACTCTGGTTTTGCCTTCTCAGGAAACTATTCAGCATAAAGTTCAGTCTCCTCTCATTGCTAGCCTCAGCCATCTCTCTGTAAAGAAATAAGGATTTGAGGATTCTGATTTTTTATCACTGAATTTCCACATTGTTGCTGCAATACCAACTAATAATTTTTAGTTTTCTTTCTAGTTTTTCAGATGTTATTTAAGGAAGGAATATTCACACACTCATGTTAGATTTCCCAGTAAAAATATACTGTTGCAAGAAATAATGCAGGTGTAGAGCCTCATGCATGCCTACTCTGAGAATGTCTGTATTGTTTTTTATTGATGTCATACTTGTATCTGCACTCTGTGTAAGATTATCGAGTAAGTAATGTTTTCTTTCAATGCACTATTCCTCCCAGAAATAGGTATATACTACATTTTAGGTAACTTAAGGTAATAAACCATTGTAGTGAAAGCAGAAGCCTGTGATGCCTCTACATTAAAATGCATTAGCCACTAAATAATTAATCTTAGCTTTCCTTAAACTCAGATTTAAGCATACTGAAATAATGTAACCAATAAGCATATGTAAGCACTTTGTAATACTGCAGTAGTATGCCAGACAAAATGCATAAGCTTTATCTGTAAGTATGTGATCATTGTGACCAACAAGAGAGAAATAAGTTGTGTGTAGCACATAGGATACATGCAAGCATTAAAAAAAAGTTCCTAGGCAACGACAAGATAAATACAAGGAACTTCATAAAAAGCTGGACATCCTGCAAAATATATTAGGAAGATGAACGACATAAAAAAAGATAAACAGCACTGGGAGCAAATGAGCTGCAAAAGGATGTGGAGAGAGCAAATAACATAAAAATGTCGAGCAGGAACAGACAAGATGGGGTAAGCTTGTTTCTGGTCTAGCTTCTCACAGGGAGCTTTCAAACATTACCACTTCAACCCATGTGAGTAAGGCCGTAAGGAACCATAGTTGTCTTCACTAACTGTACAGTAGTAACACCATTATATATATACTGATAGCTGATTCAGAGTATAAATAGTAACAGCTTTCTGTATTAATATTGTATAAGAATTAACTTTTAGCATGAAATATACTGTTAAGGAGTGAACCTGGGCTTTTCTTCTGTTGTTGTTTGTTGGGGTTATTTGTTTTTGTTGTGGTTTTTTTTTTTTTAAATTTAAAAAGATTTTTATAACTGCCTCAGTTTGCCTTCTATGTATTCCTATCAAATCAACTTCCGAAACCCTGATATCTGAACATATATATTCAGTTGCATCATTATACTCTAAAGTTCTGTGAACTGGAGTGTGATTCCATTAGATACAAAAAGTTTGAAAAGTTAAGCAAATCATTTGGAATTACTATTTTGCCTGCATCAATACACTTCTGGGTTTTTTTATTTCCTTATTCACACTGAATCATGTTTTTTTAATAAAAAATTATGTACTATTAAATTGCACAGATTTGCAAAATATGGCCATGTGATGACACATATAATGTAGTATAATATGGTATCCATAATTAATAAAATATAATTACTATATTATCACATGATATAATGCAGCTTCCTAACGAAGGATGTGGATTTTAAAAATAGGGATATAGTGCTTCACTATAAGGAGTGTAAAACACTGTAAAACATAGATATTCTTTGCTGTTTTAAAGATCGGGTAAGGTACTAACTGTGGGAGCTCTAGACCATTCCAATTAAACTAGTATCTTGGTTTTGGTGAGGGCAAATAACAGATATCTGGGAAACGAATGTTGAAACAAGAATGAACCCCAGAAATGGTTAACCAGATCACTAGAAGCTGTTCAGAATCTGCCTTGCTTGAGTTTATCAGAGAACATAGAGTTGTGTTCCGTTCAAATCACTGGACCTGATCTTAGAAAACTATATACAAATAACTATATACAAATAATCTACAAATAATCATGATAATGTAGACATTTGAATAGAGCAAAATGGTCTTAAGACAGTAGTTTCTGTAAGCTTCAGTGATTAGGTCATGAACAATGAAGGCCGAAGAGGTCAAGGTGAAGAAGAGGAGTTAAAGACCCCTAGAGTGAGGCCAAAGACCGGAAATGACCACCTAATCCTGGTGCCAAAAGAAGATTCTGGAAGGCTCTGCCCAGACTCCGCCTAGTCTCCACCTAATCATTAATATCCCTAATCAGATGTTGTAATCTCATTACTATGCAAAATTGGATGTTGTAATCGTGCAGTGAATTGTATAAAATGGCTCCTTTTGCACTGTTGATTCGAAGCTAGTTTGTCCAACGATGGTTGGCTAGCTTTCCAGCGCTGCTTGAATAAATACCTTTGCTGCTAAAAGAACAAACTCTCTTAGCAGTTCCTTTCATACTGAGATTTTTTTTTGGCATCAGTGTCTATATATAGACACATATGATTATACAGAGAAAATATGTGACAGTGGAGCTCCTGACTTTCAGGGTTTTGAGGGCTTCACCAGTCCTGACTGTCCATGCTTAGCCTCTCCATCCTGCCCATGAGCTCAGAACCCAGTATGGTTGATCCCATTGACAACACAGGAGAGCCTGTATTCAGTCCTGCCTCTAATCCTGCTCCCTGGATGGACCTCATATTTCTATAGTAGCCTTGTTACTAGTCCTACCTCCTGCTGCTCCTGAGTGTTCAAGTCCCCTGGATGGATTGCAGACCTGGATTCTCACTTTACTCTTCCTGAGTCTGTTACTGGCATCTGGCTCTGTCCACTCTGTCCAACCCTGTGGGGCTGTTCCTCATCTGTAAGGGCACAGCCTGGCTGGGGTCACCCTTGCTTCCAGCTAACCTTCCTCTAGGAACCAAAGTTGCCTCTGTTGTTCCCTGCATGGCTGTCTGAAGACATACTATCAGAGTGCTTTTGCAGTGTCAGCTCTGTAAAGATAATTAGAGATACAAATAATTGTTTGGTAAATAAAATGCAGAGTAAAAGGTTGAAGAGGAGGTCAAGAGACCTGCAAATTAATCTTTCCACTGAGTCATGGTCATGATATTTCAGAGTCATATTGTTGAAAACTTCTAATAAAAGTTTTGATAACTTGGACAGAAACTGTTTCAGCATCCCACTATTGTCACAGTTAATGGCCTCCTATTATTCCCTCACAATTTTGTTTCTTTTATTTTACATGGTGAAATCAAATATCTTAAACTTTCATTAAGATTATTGTAAGAATGAAAGACATAATGCAGAAAATAGATCAAATCTAGGTTTGCTATGTCAAAACAGTTGAATTTAAATATTGTCTTTGTCATTGTTACACAGAAAATCAACACATGTATACTTCAACAGCCAAAATCTTCATCTTGGCTGGAAACTATTCCCACTATCTTGGCAGTCATTGATTCGCTGCAGAAAATTGGTCTAGATTGTTAAAAAAAGATAAAAAATCCCAAAATATAACTGGGATAATGAATTCTCTTTTAAGAGAGTTTGCTGACATTATAAGATGTTAACATTCTTTGTTAGGACATATTCTGAAGTATTAATTAAACAGTCCCAAATAATTTATCTAATAAACAATTAATAGAGTGATTCTTCACTCTACTGTGTATAGGTACTCTGCTGTTGGATAACGGTACCTTAATCATGGATCAATTAAAAAGTAGAAAGAAAACAATGACCAGAAATCATCACTAGCTGTCAGAGAAAAAGAAAAATCAGATTAGACATCTGAGTGTTTGTAGTTGAGAGGATAATGCTAGTTAGGTCAAAAAGTCACTTCCAAAATCTGCTACTGCTGTACTTTTTTTTATTTTTGAGAACTACAGAGCTAACTTAGTTGTGCCTTTTAGACTTGCTGATTGTGAACAAAGGTGAGTGTTTTCATGTGTGTGCAAGAGAGAGAAAAGTATGAGACAATTCAATTTAAAGTAATCCTAAGAAATTCTAAAAGTAGTTTTTAGTTTTGTTAAATCATGTTTTTTAGACATTAGGTGCATGCATGAAAGTATTTTCTTTCATAAAATATTCAAGACAAAACATAGTCCCGCATAAATAAAATCTGATAAGAAAGATGCTATCGGAACTTGCTCTTTTCCACTTGAACCTAAACATAAGGGACAATATGAGTGGTTGCGTGTTGTATACATAAGTTGATTTTGTTTAGCAAAAAACCCCTTTTTTAAAATGAGTCGGCTTTGTCTTCTGCCTGATCTGATTTCATGTATGTGTATTTTAAAATTTGAGAGAGAGAATTTTTATTTCTTATTCCTTATCAGTTTAGGGAAAAAAATCCATTTTTCACAGAGAATAGTGAAACTGATGTCTTTCTTCTAACAAGCTCATCAAGAATTGGGAGTAATGTGTGAAATAAAATAACAACTTGAACAGCTTATGTATGTTTGGACATATTCAAGTGTGTACTGAGTTTGTCTAACACTGAACTGGTGTTAAAATTTGAGTACTCATCACTTTTTTCAGCTGAAGTAATTCATTAAACTACAACTTACTGCATAATGTAAAATGAAATGGCAATAGATCTAGAAGCTTATTAACTTGTTCATGATGTCTGAAGACTATATATAGGAAAAAATTGACAAAGAATGTATTTCCCACTATTATTTAAATAGCAACAAAAATCCATAAATATGTTAAAATCAAGAACATGGCTAATACCACTAACTTTGGTGATGTTCAGCTTTCACTCATTATTGCAGGGTGCTGTTTCTTCTGAGGTCAGAATCAAAAGGATTTGGATAGTATGTCCTAGTAAAATCTTCTCTTTGCAATTGACTGATTAGCTTTTTGATGGTGTGGGAAAAAAACCCAACAGACATGCTTTATAACACTAATTCTTGATTTTCCCCAAGTCAGTTATAAAATATATCCATTCAATTTTGGAATCAGCACCTCTTATCTCTGAGATCATGATGATTTAAAGCAAAAATATTATTTTTATTTATTAATCTTATTTATATTTTTTAAATTGATGCCCACTCCGAAAACCTGTACCATCTCTGACCTTGCTATTAGGAAAAACAAAATATTAATTTACTCCCTGAAGACATTGAATATTATGCCTTAAATGCACCTAGGCAAGAAATTTAAAAGAAATAAAGATGTGTTATTTTGCTATGCTGAACGGAACCTACTGAACTTTACTCTTGATACAAGTAATAAATCCCATTAAAATACAGTAGGTATGCTGAGGAAAAAAGTCTCACAGAACTTGTCTAATGTCAAATTTTTGACTGAAAGATCTATCTGACCCCATAAAACTGGGCATATAATTTCTTTTTCCTATTTCAAAATAACACACATAATACCATGAAAACATATAATATCATCTAGGAAAAAAAGCATGATGAAATGGTATTATTTTTACTAACAAAGAAACAGCTATGCCTTTTGTGAATTCCTTTTAATGCAACACAAAAGACAAATAATTTGGAACATAAAAAACAAAAAGTAGGATATAACAGTCTGAAAGTAGTTGTGTTGTTTTTAATCTTGTAGGCCTATGATGCACTTCATTCAGACATGATGCACTACTGCACTTGTTGAGGAATACATCCAATGCCAGTAGCTCGATGAGCAGCTGCAGTGTGAGCTGCAGGTTGAGGTCTGGGTTGTGGGACCTCAAGACAAGAGGCTTTGAACTGCTGACCCTTTGCATAACGAGGGCCATGGGGACCTGTGGCCCAGCCAGATGAATAGACACTTAGAAACATAACAAAAAGTGGAGGACTCCAGACTATTACATGAGAGTATGAAAGCCCAGGGATTCCTTTCTTCAGAGTCCCTTCTTGAAGGCATCCAACTCAAGCTGTTATTTTGTTATTGCACAGTGATTAAATTATTTTAAGGGTCAAGGGATATCTTAGACTCTGCTATGACAAACATGGGGTCAAGCCAGTAAGGAAATTTGGTCTTTGTGAGTCTGGGATGTATAGCTGCCAAGGGGCCTCGGTCCCAGTGCAGGTGATATGAGTGTGGCTGCCAGACTGGTTCAGACAGGGATGGTCAGACTGGGAATTTTCCTTTAACACATTAAGTCTACACGTGGCAGACTGCAAGGGAGTACCTGGTTGAAAAATGGCTAGAGACCTCACAAACTGTATTTGCTGTTACTAGGTAGTTGCATAGATAGATTACACAGACATATTAAGCCAACAACTTAATGTTTACATTCATGCACGTTAGTTTCTGATATGTGATTCTATATAAAACATTTCAAGCAACAAAAATACAGATTATATATTGACAGAGTGTTCTCTAATTTAGGATTGCCTCACTTTGTGAAGTAATCTAGAACATTGCCTAGAACTACACATCACAAAATCATGATTTTGGTTGGATGGGACCTTACAGATCACCCAGTTCCAACCCTGCTGCCATGGGCAGGGACAGCTTTCACTACACTAGCTGCTCAAAACCCCATCCAGCCTGGCCTTGACCACTTCTAGGTATGGGGCATCCACAACTTCTCTGGGCAAGCTGTTCCAGTGTCTCACCAACCACACAGTAAAGAATATTTTCCTAATATCTACTCTAACCCTACATGTTTCAGTATGAACCCTTTCCCCCTTGTCCTTTCATTATATGCTCTTGTAAAAAGTCCTTCTCCAGCTTTTTCTCTAGGCTTCTGCTCTAGGTACTGGTAGACTGCTGCAGCATTTCCCCAGAACCTTCTCTTCTCCAGGATGAACAAATCCAACTTTCTCAGTCTGTCTTAATATGAGAGGTGCTCCAAACCTGAGATATCTGAAGTTGTAGTAAAGAGATACAGCAAATATGAGCGTAACTTAAGCATTAAAGTATTTCAATTTACTGTGAGTGAAAGGTACTACTTACTTTGATATTATTTGTTATTATTATTTGATAATTTCATGTGTGACAACAGGATAGACAATATAGAAAAGGATTTTGCCTTTTCTAAGTTGCAAATTTCCACTAACTTGGCACATGTTGACAGTACTCAGTTATTAAATATAAAAAATAAAGGAAAGGAAATGTATGTAAAGGAAATTTTTCTACTATGAAAGCTGGTTTTGTCCTTTAATAATTGCTAGTTAAGGAACTAGCAAACTGACTAATGAGTGAAGCTGACAGGGAAATAAAGTAGATGAAACCATCAAAAACGCATGAGGTATATAATATAAAGGGTCAAAATTATCACAAGGTCAATGAGTTGCACATTGTCAAAATATTAGTAAAATGATAAACATCTTGCTTAAAGAAGTTGGACAGATTGCGTTTTAATACTTTCTCAGTGCAAAGATTGTAAAGATTTCGCAAAAATAATAATAGAAATTTACTTAAAATATTCCAAGAAAAGTTATTGAAAAATACATTTCTTTACACAGACAAACACTAATTTCATGGGGTGTTTAAAATGTTTTCAATTTTTAAATATTGTAAAATGGGACTAAATAATTTTTAATGAAATGTTTTAATAAGTTGCTTTCCCAACAAATATAATCTACTTCATAAGGATGAGATATGCAGAGATAAATTGTCCTTTTTTACTGATTTTTGCAGCTAAAGCTGCAAGACAAAGATTGAAAACTTGTAAAAAACAAGAACTCTATAGAAACTGATATAATGATACAAAAATTAATCTATATGAACCCTCCTGAAACAAATCCTGTAACGTATTTTTGTTACACAAAGAACTCATTGCCTGTTTCAAATCCAGGATATATTTTTGGGTTTATTTTCAGATGCTGAGGAGGATTTCTGATTTCCGTCTTATTCTCATTTCCAAGAGTATTTTTTTCCCAGTTGACATCTGAGGATTTTTCTTACTTTTTTCTTTTATGTGGCTTCCAGGTGTAGTGAGAAAGAATCAATAAAATCTACAAATACCAGTCCTTCTTCTTTTTCCCACCTGTTAGCTATCACCCACATAAAGTATGGAAAGAAGGTATATATCAGTGGTTCAGAAAAGTTCTCAGAAAGATTATTTTATCAATTCTACTTTTGATAAACACTTCCAAATTATTTTGATTTGAGTAAAATTTTGTAGGAATAAAAAGCTGAAAAATACCAGAATGCAGGAAGCTTCCCAAAGAAGATAGAGGTAATTCAATCTGCAGACACTGACCCATCTCGGGACACACCTAAAGACCCTATTTGCATTTGACAAGATTTGCAGTTTCTGTGTATTCCCTGCTCTGCACAGAAACCTGTTTCATCACATCTATTGTTCCCCCTTCCCTTCTGTTAATGAATAATGGATTAACTCTAGATACCTGTTTCCCCCCTAGTTAGCATAATGTATTCCCTTAATTACCACATTCTATCCCCCGTTTAGCATAACCCAGCCTCTTAATTTTAATAATCCTATATGCATCGAAATGTGCTAATAATAAACTGATTTTGTTTTACCCCAGAGACAGAGTCCGTGGTAAGTGACCATTACAAAATTTTTCACTTCCAATAATGAAAATCAATTATATGCCCATAATCTAGATACTGCAACTCTTCAAAGACAACTGAGAGCTACTGAGAGCTTTCAAACTGTATTTATTATTGAATTAAACAAACCAAGATTTTGCTTTCTCATGCTGAAAAATGAGTTTCAGTAAGAGGAGACATAGGTAAGAGCATTAGTACTTCACTACTGCCTGAATCCTAGAGACTACAAGTTATTTTATGTTCTTTAGAGTGTGACTTTCCAAACATTTGTCTTCCTGCAGCACCATCATTCATCTATTTAAATCATTGTGTTATCATTGTGATTAAAACTTCTTGAAAAAGATTTTTATTTCCGTGGAAAAAAAAAGTCAAGTTAAGAAAGAAAAACAGAACATATATATCTTGAGATTTTGTAAGTATAGGGTGAAAGCCCACACAAATTTAGATGAGGTCTAAATTATTTTTATATTTTTCTTCTCAAAGTAGCCTTTTTGACTGTAAGAGGACAACACTAAGAAATATTTCAACCTTAAATTGTATTTACTGAGTTATATAGTTTCAATGTGAAACTTTGAAAACTTTAGAGCTTATTTTTTGTTAATTTTGAAAGAAGAAATAGAAAACAAACACTTCTTGGATACTATTTTGCTTTTATTGAACTAATATTTTCTTACAGGAAAAAGTTACATCAAAAAATTCCTAACACAGTACAAATCTGAACTCCCTTTAATTTTACCTTAATTAGGCTTATAATTTTGCAAAAAAATACTTATTCACTCTGATAGGAATTAAGAACCCAACCTGTGGTGTGGGGCTCTATTGGATGAACACGTGCTACAAAAAGAAAGTTCCTGATCTGCATTTCTGCTGTGTGAACCTCATTCTCACAGTTTTTGTCATCTCATGAACTAGTTAAATTATTCCTGTCCATTTCCTAATTCATCTGAAGGTACAATAGACAGCACATTTCTAGATGATTATAGAATGCCTCAGGTGAATTTTTCTATGGCAGAAGACTGAAGAAAAAGTGACTGGAACTTCTCAAAAATTTGATTAATGACATTAAAAAGTGCTGCCTGGGAAGCCTTATTAAAATCATTAGAAAAAGAATGAAAAGAGGTTTTCACATTTACTTAGGATTATTGGTTTTGCTGTGATGTGCCTGACAATCAATTAAGAAGTTTTCATTGCATCCCCTTTGAAAGTTCAGAACAATTTTATATCAAGTAACATTTTTACTTGTTTATTCTTTGATGAAGGTGTGACAAGCTGCTTGCCTGAAGCAGTCTCTATTATTAGGCTCATTCTCCACTTCTTCCTAATAAATTCACATGTGGTTAACAATTGATGTCCTTGCTTGTGTTTTATTAACCATACAAAAAAAAAATTGCTTTGGAAAGCTTAATATTGAGTAGTGTTTGACATTAATGGATTTCCAGTTTGTGAACTTTCTACAGCTCTGGGGTACAATTCTTGAAGAAGACTTCTCCAGGTCTCTATCTGGGAGGAAGTAAATGAATACTTACTAAAACAGTCACCTTCTTTGACAGAGATCTACTTATCTCTTCATAATTAATTATTAAAAAAAAAGCATGCTTACAAAAAGGCATGCATCTCTTCTTCCATTTAGAAGAGACTGAAAAAAGTTTTATGAAAATAACATTCAAAATAGTGATAGCAGCAGATATTCACAGAGCTACTCACATACGCTACTCAGATAATCATAGAGCTATTCACATACAGCTACTCAAGCACTGTAACACTCCAGACCTGGAGCTGTGGGCTCACAGGTGCTGCTAAGAGTTTTACTTTAATATTTTTATATATAAGATTCTTATAGGGTTCTTCAATATCTTAAGGAAAAGTCAAGAAAATAAGCCATGGACTTGTTCACAGGGAATTTCTTTATTAATTTAGAGGAGAAAATAAGGGAAATTGGCAAAGGTTCAAAAAGGACTCTGCACAAGCTAGACAGAATGTTACTCCACAATACCAACTCAGCACATATTAATCCACAATACCCAAGTCAACATTCAATCAATTCACCACACTTAAGTCAAATCCAATCCCTCCAGCTCCAAAACACCCAAAGCGTCAAGAAAGGAGTAAAGAAAAAGAAACAGAAGGAGCAAGAAGAGGGAGAAGGAGAAAGAGGGACAGGTAACTACCACTGACACTTTGTGGAAGACCAGCTCTCACACTTCCAGGTGGCAGAGCCACGACACATGGCACCCCTATGCCTCGGCTTTTATCTGCTCTGGTCTCTACAGCCAAACCCCCAGACAGGGCATCTGACCCTTTGGCCAATCTGGGGTCCCAGACCAGGGTGAGGGGCTGTGGTCTCACTGTCCCTGACAATCCGAGCTGTGTCAGGGGTTCCAGGAGCTGTGGGATGTTATAGTTTTTCCACACTGTTTGTGACTGACAGCCATTCCAGGGCTTCCCCATGTGGGCTCCACAGCCTGTCATAAGGGACACAATGCCACCTCACCTCCATGAGGTTCGACCCATCCCTTCACCCTACACACACACACACACACATACACACACACACATACACACCACAAAGTGGTTCTGACCCCATAATAACCGATCTGGTGTCTAACAAGCATTGGCAAAATACCTAGTAATGTGAGTTAAAGTTAGCATATGTGAATGTTTTTAAAGTTTCTTTCCTAAGGGAATGAAGATCAGTTGATCCGGCCGCCTGCTTCCCTCCTTACCTCTGATAATTTTGAGGCCTTCAGACTAAATTCAAGAAAATGTCCCATGATTTTGGCTGCCGCATATCAATATTACTTCAGACATCCTTAGCATCACAAGAGGTTAAGCAGCTGAACTCCATAGAAATATGGAATTCTTCCCACAAGCTATCTGCTTGCATCCTTGGAGTATCTGGGAATGGAATAAATGACCAAAAACTTTCAGATATGGCAATCTTATTCTTTTGCTATTAACACTTGTCCTGTTTTTCAAGTTGTTCAGAAGATAAACATACTTTCCTCTTCTCCTTAGCGTACATGAACTCTTGATACACTTCATTAACAAAATTATCTTCATGAAGATTCAGGTCCTAGCCATTTATTGTCTTAAGGGTTCAGGAAAGTTTTCAAAGACTTCTTTCTTCTTCCCACTCTCTTTATAAGTGAATAGCAATGGCCATAATAATGCTGTACAAGCAGATGGATCATTTTCTCTACTTCCATCTGCTTTTTAGATATCTAATGTAATCAATGCAATCAGTTCTCCTATATTACAGAGTGCATATAGAAGTTCCAAGATAATACCCTCTTACATTATCATCTAGATAACTCACATCTAATAACTCACTATAATTTCCCTCAGAACTTTACAGATATAATCTTCCTTCTCAATTCTCATATGCTTTTAATTTTTTTTTATTCAATCCATTTAGCCAAGATATTAAGATTATGGTAGCAGTATCATGCCCTCTTATTTATTTGCTTTTCTGTCCGTCTCTCTCATCATCAAATTTTATTATAAAATATATTTAGATTTTCAATCTAGATCATTGATAAAAGACCATTAATGTCATGTCTAATATCAGTTCCTGGACTACCCCATTAGATTATGCTATGCAAACTGATATCTCATCATTAGGAATGACAATTTAAAATGCCATATATGTGATATCAGACAAAAAATCAGAATTCTACTCAGTGGGAGATAAAGCAGATGTAAAATATATATATATATATATTTAGAGGAGAGGCTACTAGTAGAGGCTACCAATAGTTCTGTCTAATAGATTAAACAGAGCTATAGTAGGTTACTCTCTATTAATTACTAGTACATGGACACAGATAAAAAACAAGTTACTTGACTGCTGATTTATGTTTGTAGATTTCATTTATCACTGTGTCTGAAATCAAAATAACCCACTTCTATCTCCAGATTAGAAACTACAAAACTATACTGTACTCTGATTTATGAACAGGTGGTTATAAAATCTGAATCTCCAAACAAAAGAGAGTTATGTAATCTTAAAATACACAGAAACAGAACATGCATGACTAAATAAAATCCAGCCCTTGATGAGAAATTGTCAGAAAATTAAGATAAATGCGTGTCTGTCTTGGAAAAATTCAGAAGGGAAGAAGAAGAAAGACAGCTGCAGCTAATGTATCTGGAGTTTCCTCTCCAGTTCTTTTATTACCTTAATTTGAAATGAGTTTAGTGCTAATAAAGTTTCTAAACAAAACAAAGTTTCAGATTACAGGCAAGAGTTTGATTGTCTAGGGAAAAAGACTGCATAGAATCCAGCCCTCTGTTCAAATACAGAATTAGATTAGTTATAGAACGCTAGCTTTTTCTGCTGCAGAGTTTAGTAAACAAACATCTTTCCTGGCTTCACCTACTCACCTTTGCTAGATGCACAGGGAGCTTAGTAATTATATCTGCTGGGTAAGGGAAAAGGCGACATCCCCCATTCTGTGGCCTTATGCTTTCAATATATGGCTGGCTAGGAAATAAAAAAGTATGCTCAGTGGAATTGACAGAAAAGCCTGATGTTGATATTAGTGTGTTCAAAAGATTGCAATTTTGACCAAATTTAAATGGGTAGTTGTGTTAACTTGCAAAAAAAGACAAGAAGATTCTCAAACTTGATCTTTTTCTAATCAAATTATTATTGTTAATAATTGTAATAATTCTGTCTTGCTGCTAATATATTTCTTGCATAAGGCCATCCCATTTGACCTTTTGCAAATGTCAGCAATAATATTTAATATGAATATGCTTCACAGACACTTTAAACACTCAAATAATGTTTAATATTAAAAGATAATAATCTTGGTATTTGTACTCAAAATGTCACTGAATATTGCATTAAGAGTGATCATACCAACTTAATAGCAAAGTATATATCCAAACTCTGATATTATCAGATATCTTAGGAAATTATTATGGAAGAGAATTGTTTTGATGTTTCTTTGGTTTTTAATTACTGAATTTTTAGGGACACTCTTTCTTTGTAAAGAATTTGGTCATAGGGATCAGTGCTGAATGACTATTTGGAAATATGTAAAAAAGAAAAGAAAATATTAGTTCATTCTATTAATGAAGACGTATCTTAATCCTCTTAGACTCTAAAAAAATGTTAGGAATGAGTACATTGGAGACAATACCCTGAGAAAAACCTAGTCTGAATAACCTAGTTCCCAAATGAATTACACATTAAGGCACTCCAAACAAGTAGAAACCTAAGATGGGTGATTTGGTAAAAACAAAACAAACCAAAAAACAAACAAACAACAGCAACAACAACAATAAAAACCACAAAAACAAAAAAAAATCCCCCCTTAAAAAAACAAACAAAAACCCAAACCCAACCAACCAACCAAAAAA
>VWZF01007224.1:86904-151419 GCA_013396755.1 Sclerurus mexicanus | reverse complement strand
CAAAACAAAAAACTCAAACAAAAAAACCAACCACACTTTAACAAGACACAGTGAACCTGTAGGAAATATCACTGACACATTGCATGCTTGAAAAAAAAAAAAGATCCTCTGAAAAGCTTGTCCACACACATTGACCTAAATCCTAAAATTTTCTTTCAAATGATGGTACCTGTAATCACTTTTTTCATGATAATTCAGGAAGACCCATTGAGTTTGTCTAAAATTTGAATTCTGAATTAAAAAGCCTTCTCTTTATATTTTAAGCGTTGTTACCAGGATAGGGGGGATGTGGTTTTTAAGTTTTCCTTATATTTAACACATTTAAGACCACATATCCAGATCAATTCTGATATGAAAACTGCCTTAACAGGAAAGAAAAATCAAAAAACTTACTCAACTATGAGGAAAAAGCATAGGAAGAGTTTTGATTCTAGCAGTAGCTCACCTTATAAAGAGGTTGAATGTAAAACCTGAATTTGCGAGGCTTTGTACTTTAATATTGAGATTATAGAAGGAAAAATAATAAACATATTAAACAAGATAACAAAGAACAATTGAAAAATACTGCCTATAACAGCAATGAAGATTCAGATCTCTCTTCATGAGTGCTCTTACTGCTACATAATAGTGTTATTACTCTTCTCTGTGTTGAATTCCACTATTTTGCAAAGAATAACTAAATTCCTGTTGAACAGAGCAATGGCCTGACACATGTTGGAAGTGTCTTTGTATTATGCATGTGCCATGTGTCCCGGGCAGGTACAACAAGTTTGAAGAATTTATGTTGTGCATGGTAGATCTTCTGGCAAAACCTATGCAGAAAATTTTAATTATGCATATGCAAGCACAGGATTTGGAATGCCTGAATATCCATTGACCCAATACCCAAGTAAGGAGTTAAATAAAACTTATAGTAATGTTGTCATACCAAACTTGATGCAAAATTAGTTGAAGATATTAAAGAGAAGCTGTTAGATGAAGAGAAGAGAAGCTGAAGAGATTCTGTTAGATGTTACGTCTGGTGGTGTATAGCATCTGGTCCATTCCAGAATTCAAGAAGGCTGATGGATGTAAGTCCCCTGTATTTTTCAACTCTATTTCCATAGTTTTCTGTATATGTTTGGAAGTTTTCTGAGATTTTCCTCCGCTGCTGTAGAGATTTCTTAAATAAAGTCTACAACCTACTTATTTGCTATTAAGAAAATAATTCTTTACCAGAAAACAAAGCACATACATCACTATCATTTAATCAACACATTACATATTAAAAAAACCCCAACAAAAAACAACAACCAAAAAAAAAATCAAAAAAAGTCTCTTGCCACAGGCAATAATTACACTACCTATCAAGCAGGAGCAAATCACCCCTTAGAGCTGCTTCACATCACCAAGTTTTTCATCATTGTTTATTCTATTCTAAATTAATAAAGACTGGATTATAGTATGACCAGGTAGATATTTCGCCTTCCTCAAAAAAAAAAAAAACTAAAAAAAAAAAAAAAAAAAAATTCGTANAAAAAAAAAAAAAAAAAATGATTCGTGATATGCTATGGCCTCTATATAAAATAGATGTACTTTTAAATCATAATACTTATGTTTGTACATGGCCAAAGGAGACAAAACTGAATATTTGTTGTAATGACCTTCTTAGACACTGGGTTTTTTTTTTTTGTTTCTCTTTGTAGCTAGAATAAACAGCATGGATAACAAATAACATCAATAAACAAAACAGATGCTCTTATGCTAAGGTTGCCAGTCAGTTTCTAACACTTTCTTCAGCTGCTTCCTTGACAACTTCTGCTGTTAAAATAGTTTTATGTGCAAGAGGTGCACTTCTTTTCCTTTTTTTTTTTTTGTTCTTTTTCTGATGGACTTGAACTTTTCTCAAGATCCCTTCACAAGCATCAAATGGGAGATGCTTCTTATTTCTCCTTCTGACTGGGTATTTGCTGATTAGAAAGGTTAACAGACTAGGGTTTACACTCACACAAAGCTCAGTGCCACTTTTTCCAGTAATTCACTAAAGCCACAAAGTCAGCAAAAATGTTGGAGAGTTAGACATACAAAAAACATCTGGAACAGTTTTGGGCATGAACAATCACATAAGGAAAGGGAGGGAAGAGTAAAAAAGAAGAAATGCTTGTTTATATGAGAACCTTCTTTGTTTATATTAAAAAATATCCTTTGTTTAGACTTGTCAAGATGCAGAAGAAAAAATATTTCTTCGTAGCTTTTTTTTCCATATAGATTGATGGAAAATACAAATGATATAGATATTTATATATAGTGTGCATATGTGTCCATGTGTGGATGGGTGAGTGTGGATGAGCACATACATGTGCCATTCAGACTCCTGTCACAGGGCTGTCATTTGGAGCATTTTATAGTGAAAGCACTTTTTTTTTTTTATTCCTTGTACAAACCATCTAATTCTTATATTAGAACTTTAAGAACAAGATGGATTGTGTCAGTTATTTATAGTATTATATAAAGGTTTAGTTCAGTAAGTGTAAGACAGGTAATTAACAAAGAAACAGGGAAGGCTTGATATTCAGCTGCCTTTGCAGAATTATTTTTTAATTTAGAAGCAGGAAGGTTAGAAAAATCTTACAAATAATGTTAAAATTAAGTTAAAAATGCATGAAAAGAGAAAGAAAACACATCAGAATATATTCTGAGAAGCACTCTCTTTTAAATTAGCTTATTTTTTAAAATGTAATGAACTTCAAAAGAAATAAATCTGATATATGGCATGTATAAATAAAGAGAATAACATACAAAAAAACAAGGAAAAAAATCTTACAGTTGTCTGCAAAATAGTTAGTCTTGAAATTTGCCTTTACTAATAGAGAAATCAAATTCACAGGAGGTAAATTATAATACATTAAGAAAAGGACAAGTAAAATATTGAATTTACTAAATACGAGAAGTTCTAACATTGTTCAAGACTCCAGAAACAGTCATCTCTCAAGAGCTGGTACTGGGAATGGGAACAAAAATCAGAAAAGCCAATAGAATTCCCTCATTTAATAAAAAGCCTTGGGACACAGTAGGAAATTAAAGACCAAATAGCTTAACTTCAATTTGCAGGAAAGTGTTAGGAACTACTTGAAACCACCAGATCGGAAAATGCTTAGAAAAGCACAACTTGATTAAATGAAGGTTGGAATAGGAAGGCTATGCCTTACTAATTTGTTAGTTCTATGAGACTACACTGCCAAAGTAGAGAAAGGAATTGCAGTGTAGACATCATTTAGTGGCTTCTTGGGAAGCTTTTTAATATCAGAGGTTGTATAAGGTGCAGAATCATTGAACAGAAGAGAATCTGGCATATGAACTTAAACAAAAATGAATAAAGGACAGAGGGCAAGCCACTATAAACCTGGAACAATATGGTTTGGAGAAAAAATAGAAAAAAAAGAGGAAAAAATAAGGTGATCCTATAAAAAATAACTTATGGACCAGTACCTGGAAATGTATTATGTGGAGTTCAGGACAAGATAATACAAAGGCTTTGCACTAAGCATAAAAATCTATAAATAAAAGAAAGGTCAAAGTATAATAAAAATTTAATAAATAGTCTCAAAATATTTAAATATTGTATCAAATTTTCTTTGTTTTTTTTTTGTTGGGGTTTTTTTTATTTGTTTGTTTTTGTATGAGGATTTTCCCTACAACTTCTAACAATAAAGCAAAACAAGTACAGTCTATCTTTCTTTGTGATGCTGTTAAAAACCGTATCTGCACTATGATAGAGAAGTGCCACAAATGTTTTAGGTTTTAGTAAGGGTTATAAATGTCAGTGTAGATCAGGAAAAAATAAAATTCAGTGTTCAGAAAGCAAGTATTCTTCTGTCTGATTCTATCCAGAATGTATTTAAGACTTTGAAGTGGGGAAAAAAAGTCTCATCTTAGAAGAAAAGTAAAACCAAAACAAAACAAGGAAAAAAAAATACCCACGAACCACTCACGCTAAATGGAAGTGAAAAGACCTCTTTCATCTTGCTCTTCCTGTGTTTGGAAGACTGATGTGATTTTTACTTGTCAGAAGTTTCTAGTGAAGATGACAATAATATCTCATATAGCCTGAAAATTGCTAGGGTCCCTTTTTTATCTTTCTCACTTTGTCTTTAGCTTGATGACAGTTACTTACCATTACAAAAGAGAAATTGAAAGAAAAAAATCCTTCTGAGTTTGTGGCCACTGGAATATCATAAAGTTTGGGAAACTGAATTAGATCATGGCAATTTTAGTCTTGGAATAATACTTTCTACAAAAAGAAAATCTAAGGAAAATTCCTGAGTAGTTTACAAATTGAAATTTGCTTCTTTTAATACAGACATTTAGAATAGACGTATTAACACAGGGAAATTAAGATTATTGTACCAGAATAAATCATGCTTTTAAAATAAATAAACAAGACTCTTACCTGTCTTTAATAAATACTGCATAACATCTTACAGATAAGATAACTATCTTGCAAATAATATACTTTTAGAATATCTTACAAATAACATAAAAATATAAAAATCCAGAATGCAAAAGGTGGGGGTTTCTTCGCCTTTTTTTTTTTTTTTCTCCTCAGTGTTGGCTTGTTGAATTATGATTCATATTTGTGGAGGTTTGGCATTGGTCAGCTGCTGGATACTCATACTTTCACTTCCTTCTCCTCAACAGGACAGGAGAAGAAAACTAGATGAAAAAGCTTATAGGTTAAGACAAAGACAGGGAGATCACTCACCAATTACTGTCACAGGCAAAACAGAACCAACAAAGACCAAAACTAAGCACCTTCCTCTCAGTCCACAAGGCTTCCCAAGTCTAACTTCACTCCTGACTCTTCTTCCTCCCCCTACCAATAGCCCATGGAAGATAGGAAATGGGGGTAGCAGTCAGTCCATCTCTTCCACTCTTTCATCTTTATACTTTCCCCTTATTCCATTGTGGCTTCTTCTCATGGGTTGCAGTACTTAATGATAAACTTGTTTCAGTGTTGGTCCTCCAAGGCCCACAGTCTCATCTAGAAAATGTTCTCCTATGTGGATCCCTCTCCACATGCTAAAGTTTTTTTCAGGGCACACCATTGCTCTGGGTTCTTTGTCCATGTGCTACAGTGTGGATATCTGGACTTCGTGTTGTCCATGGACTGGAGAAGTCTACTTCTGTAGTCTTTAAAAAGAATTCTCATTGCAGCCCAGTGTATTTTTTCCACTGCTAGTAAAAACCCATTGATTTTATATTTAGTTGGCAGTGCAGGGATCTCAGCAATAGTCTGGGATTACCTTGTACTGTGGTTACTTTCACTTGTTTTCAGCTGCAGTTAAAATTGTCTAGTGGCTAAATAACCACTGCCTTGTGTTAATTAAGCTGTTGTTTCTACGACTCATATATTAGTAGAATCAGACTGAATTGTCTGCAGCTCTAGAATAAAAAGTGACATGAAAGAGTGTGGCACAATACAGGAAAGGCAGCCTCGTGAATGAGGTGAAACTGGTCTAGAGATAACAAAGAAAAGCAGAAAATTGAATGCCTGTGACCTGAGGAAAAGAAAGAGCACATAAGCAGCTTGTGTTAATAAATTATATAAAAATAACCCTGTGTGGAGTCCAGGAGTGAAGTGTAAGACATTCTTACTGCTAGTATCTAGGAAGGTTATTGTGATAACTCAGTTTCAAAGCATTGTTTCTCTTCATTTGGGGACTTGTTTTCTCCTTGAAACATTTCGGAGTTTGGTTTCTCTCTTGGCTAGAATGGCAATTATGCTGTGCAGATTCCTCTTCTATAATGGAGTAGTGTGTTAATTGACAGCTTCTTCAGCCAATTATCCAGACCCTCCAAGTTTTTTATTCTTCCACTATTTCTACTCCCTCTACCACAGCTGCATGTAATCCCTCTCATGTCTTTGTATCAAGAATTTTTGATGGTTGAGAGTTTATGATAAACTCAGAAATCTTCTATCTGAAGGTGTTTACCGAGAATAGTCAGTGTGAAGGTTTCATTGACTTAAGCTGTGATGCTCAGGAAAAGATGAACAATCCTGAGGCTCACCTAGACACTTGTAAACTCAAAACTCTGGTGAATCCTATAAAGACACCCATATATCTATATCAAAGTATAGCTACTTGAAACATTTATCAGTTGTAATAATCAAAGATGCACCCTTCCTCTGCCCAGAAAAATATTACTAGACAATTTCTATGAATATAGATCTATGGTCACATTTAACTGTATCAGAGATGTTGATCTCTTTTTATTACAGATGTTTAAGCAAAATGGAATTAAGTCTCAAGTTATATTGCCTCTGCATGCTATGGATTTAGTAACTATTAAAGGCTAAACAAATAATTCTGACGTTCATCACCTTTAAAATAGTTTCACTTTATGGTTTATGTACTCAAAATTAAATACTCCTGATGTCTAAAATCCTGGATATAGGCACTCAGAACAACATTAGGGGAGATAGAGAAGTGCTTTTATTTAGAAGCTTCTAGGTGCACACAAGAAGTATGTGCCCAAGTGGTTCAGTGATGTTACAGTTTTTATAACTTCCAGTAATTAGCATATATGATATCTAAAACCAACCCGTAGTACCCATTTCCCTAGGTGCCCACCCTCAGAAAGCTCAGAACTGCTCCTTGTGCTCCAAGTGCTCCGGGTCTTCTTTTCTGTTTTGTCTTCAGGCTATCTTGCAGGTGCTTCTTCAAAACACTGTGTCCTTGGCAAAACTCAGAACTGTGTGAGAAAGTGCCTAGTGATCTTAAAAACCACCTAATATGTGAGCAGGGAAACCTACATAATTCTAAAAATTTTAGAAAATCTACAAAATACAGTAAAATCCTTAGGCATCACTCTCATGTTTTAAACATGACTCAAACTTGTTTTTCTACTGTTTTTCACCCATTTGGGTTAGGACACCACTACTGGAACAAAACATAGTTAGTATCTAATTATTCAGTGTTCCTAGGATAAGATGAATTTTTTTCAGGGGAAAGATAATTTTCTTGGAGATTTTTACACAAACAAAACATTGAGGGTTTTCTGAAATAAAGCCTTACAATTAGCAATACCGGAACTTAAGTCTCTGTATAATTCTAAAATATATTAAAAAGATATACCTCAGTTGCCCAGTAAAATGACTTTTTAACTAGCATTCTTTTGTGAGGAGGACACACATGTTAAAAGAAATCGAAGTTATCTTCTGGCCAGTCACTAAAAGCAGAGGCTTTTGACACCTGCAAACCCTAAATGTCCTAATCAGGACATCATTAATATTATCTTGCATTGATCCTGAATTCAAATGTACTGAAATAGTGTGGTTAACAACATATAAACACTTTGTAACACTGACTGTATGAGCAGACATAGTTTTACTGTGTGAATAGTGACCAAGGTGACCACCAAGATGTCAACACGGTGTAAGTTTATATGAGGCTCTAAAGCAAACAGAAGTTGCCAGACAAAGAATAAGATAAGCACAAGGAACTGCAAATAGGCAGGGACATCCTTATTAATATGCAAGAAGAATGACTATCAAGAGACAAGAAAAACAAGGTAAGCAGTATTGGGGCAGATGAGACACCACCTCTCACTCCCCCTTTGGGAATCACAGGCAATAGCATGCAAGCATTCTATATAAGCAAGGGGAATTGGAGAAGAAGAAAGACAAACCCACTTTGGTTTTGATGTGTCTCATCAAACAGCTTTTAAATCAAATCATTGAGCCCTTAATGACTTAAAAATCACTAAGGACTGCAGTCATCAGTGTCAACTATACAGTATCAACTCTGTGGTATTGCATACTAACAAGTAAGCTAGAAAAGTATTCCATAAACTTTCACGGTGTCACACAGGAAAAATGGTTATGTCAGGTCTTTGGTCTCTTTCTGTCCTTCAGCAAACAAGATTTTGAATCTACCTCCTTGTTGTATTAAAGGTATAGAAATTTGGCAGAAAACAAACCCTCTTTCATTCCATCTGGTCCTTAGAGATCACAGAGGCTAAGTGTGGTTGGACTTAATTTCAGGTTATAACCAATTCAGCACTGCAAATCTGGTTGAGTTCAATAAGAAATTTCACAAGCACAGATTGACAAATAACTTGATCTACCAATTTAGTTATAGAGGTCTGGTTGAGTTCAATATGAACTTGCATGATCCAGATTCACCAATAGTACAGTTTATTGAAGAAATAGCAAAGCAGGTTCAGGACTGATGGTGATAAATGAACTAACAGAGTACTAATATGTGTTGCAACAGAAATCTACCAGTGAGAGAGAGAGAGAAATATTCCTGTATCAAATGTAGTTGAATGCACAAAGCTGACCATCTGAAGGCAGAGGTTTTTGGACTATCTCTATAGAGCAATTTCACACCCTCTTCTTTCATTTAATTTCATTTCCCTCCACCCCCATGTACCTGATGAGTCATTACATAGGTTATCATTGATCACATGGATGATAATAATACATAATGCACAATAGTTAACAGCACTCCTCTCCCAGCAGCCAAGACAGCGATTAGAAAAATTTGAAAGCAAGGAGAAAGGTAGAGGAGGGCTTCTTATTAAATAGAAGTAAAAACATTCAGGGAAAAAAGAAGGTATTTGCTGACAATATGTCCCATACACTGAGTCTCACACTCTCTTTGTGAAATTTTGCTTATATGATCTCCTCTCCCTCCCTATTCTCTCACCATAATTCTGTTGTCATAATTTTCAAGATACTAAAATGGGAGATCTGCTATCTAGTGATCAAGTATATTGTCCCAGGAGCAGCAGAGGCACAGTGAAGTACTATTCCTCTATCCTGGTTATAGTGGCAAGGACCAGTTTGTCACTGTGTGGGGGTGGCCAGGGCTTTGTATTCTACACCCTCTGTGTCATTTTTCATGGGCTGCTAACAATGGATCATTTGCAGCAGCTGCCCAGGGCACACCTGCCCCTCAGGCTACAAGCTGGGTGTTTTTAGGTACTCTGTGACATAAGGAAGTTTTCCTGTCTTCATACCAATAACTCAGGTGTGTTAACTCCCCTCCAGGGAGTCATTATAGCACATTCACACCCAGCCTGAGGGGTCATGTCTGCTAATGGGCCATCAAGGAGTATCCCATGACTCATAGAGTAAATCACCTATTGTGAAACTCCTTGCCCTGGGGGAGGTACTTGGCATTCCCATCTGAGCCCGAGCATATATAATGGGGGTTTGGGACTTCTGATACCATTTGTGGGATCCAGAGGAGGACGAGGACCTCAACAGGACTATGACTTCTAATCCCAACCAGACTGCAGACATTGTCCTCATCAACAGGTTTTCTTTTTCCTTTTACTTTGTATGTGGTGGGGAGTGGGGTACACGGTGCTCAGCACAGGGGCTGGTGAGCTCCATTCTGTTTGTGCCCCAGGGTGCTGGGTTGCACATCTCTTTTTTGTGAGTCAAATGGATTTTTTCCTCTGCATCATTGTACTTGTGATCTTTTTGTTAAATTGTAATTCTGACTTGCAGTCTCTTTTTGAGTTGGGTTCATTTCTCCTGCTGGTTTAGCTTTAAACCAGTACATCCTCAACAAAGCACTGAAAGAGGATTAGTGCTGAACTGGAGTACTACAACATTGGAACTCAAATTGGGGTGCGTCCTAAGAGTAGTTCAATAAATTGCTCCTATAGGGGACATGCAAAAATATCTATCCTAGGGTATATGTCATAATTTGGGTGCATATATAAATTTATATAAGATACATATGACTTCCATAAAACTGAGAAACTCATATAAGTCAAAATAAGCAAAAAACCATTTCCCATAAATGTAATTTATGCTTCATTAAGAAGGGAAGGATATATTTCAGCAGTTTTAAGATGTGCTCCATGTCTCACCTTATTTCAACACTTAATCTTGTAATATGTTAGTTACTGGATCAAATCAGTAAGCACTTAGCTTGCATTTAAGCCTTCAACAGTATTACAATTGATAGAGCACAGTAAAGAAAAATACATATCTAAGTGATCAACAAGATAGAAAGATTTTTTTTCCCCAATCACACTTGAAGAAAAGTTGTCTTCTACAAAAAATAATGAAAATTATGAAGCAAAAATAAATACATTAAAAATAAATATTTGAGGAAATGACAGACTGGGAAGTAGAAGGCAACAGGGAGCTAATCAACAAAATAATAATAAGTAACCTAAGACAAGGAGGGTTCAAAGTATCAGGAGACAACATAATTGTAGTTGATCCTCAGTCTGTTTCCCGCTTTTTTCCCGATAGTTATGTATTTACTCATTTTAAAAACATTAAAATTTTTGAAAAATAAAGAAAGAAACATAGGTTAGGTTGAAGACAGAACCAAAATCATTATCTGTATAGTGTTTCATTATTTGTTATTCACCTCCTCTAAAGTGGGGAGAAAAGGCAGGAATGCTAAAGCCTAGTTTACTCTTCATAAATTGTGATATGCCAGCATATTTATGACTAATATTCAGAGATGGCATGAGATGGTATCTTGCTCAAAGATTTAGTGACTCAAGAAAATATCAACATGATTTCAAAGTATGGAGATATATCTCCTATTAATTCTGATGTATTATAGGATATGAATTCATTAAAGAAGTAAGTCAGATTGAGTAATTAAAACTTTATTCTATGTAAAACTTGAAAAATAGAATTGCTGCTTAGCCTTTTATGTTATTTTCTGACAGTCGGCAGACAACTACAGGGACTAGCTTGAACTGTCAAAATAATTTATATATATTAAATGCCAATGCAACTCAGGAAGAAGATAAAATTTGCTTTCAGTATGACATTTATATGCCAGTGCTTGATTTAGATATGCAGAGGTAGCAAGACATGTTAGCTAAAAGCAGTTATGCAGCATATTTCTAAACATGATGTCCCATTTGTGTTCAAAATGATGTGGACTGAATCAATTAGGAGAAACAAGTGAGTTCCAAGAAGTACTTTTAAAAAGCTGTGGAGTTGCTTAGTAACCTGATGTTATACTTCATTTCCCAACAGAACTATAAAGCTGTCAGACTGGCAACGGGGAGCTCACCAAGATGAATGGTGCCTCATATGTTTTGCCAAAAACATGATTCTATTAAATATGTTACACCTAATTGTCAGGAGTCATGCATGCACATATAGTAATACATGTAACAGGACAGTTATCAAAGAAATGAGTTTTAGTTGCACTTTGTCATAAAAATCCAATACTTTCCCTCCTTAAATGCATTATCTTGTCAAACAGAAGGCACTGGATCCAGAATGCCTTGGGGGAAAATTTTAATCTGTCTCTTTCTTAGTGCTATATTTACCTGACATCAGCTTTTTTCTTCACTGACAGTAATCTAGCATAATCTACTGAATGCATCCTAGACATGGAAATTTAGCTTTTTCTTCCTGAAACTTCCTTGAGAACCATGAAAAAGTCACCATGTAGTCTTCATAGGAATTTGCTTTCACAGTATAGCAAAATAGATGTGCCTTAAGTTTCAGTGAAAATTCAAATTATTTCAAGCCTGTCTATTTAAAAATATAAAAATACTGAAGGGAAGGGTATCAATCTTTCTTTCTCAATAGCTGCAATATCAGTTCCTAAGACTACCTTCTGCTTAGGAATGGAATCAATTTCTAAAACTGAGAGACTTAAATCTGACAACTAAAGAAAAATCTAACGTAAAAATCAGCCACAGAAGGTCTGGCAGAGTCTGGGGTGAATGGCATTTAGTTATTCTAAAACACTTTGTAAATAGGGGAAAACAAAAAGTATCTAATATAATAAGTTCAGATCATCAGTTGAGGTGAAATGGACTGATGAACTCAGTCTAGCTCTGTTGATTTTATTTATGCCAGAGTTCAGGCCAAAGTTATGACACATTTAGAAAGAAAAATGCCTAAATGGAACAAAAGCTTCTTGTCATTTTAAAAAAGTATTTCTTGAATTCAAGCAAAGTAACTTTCACACTATTTTCTGTTCTTCAGAAACTTAAATGCTCCTGAAAATCTTTAAGGCCACAGTTTGTTGTTCACTTCTCTAAATGGCAGAACTAGGACAAGATAGTTCACAGGGCTGAAAATGAAAACAGCCCTAAAATATATAGTGTAAGATTCAATAAAATTGTTCAACAAAAAATGTTCATAAGTAGAAGTGTCAGATAAAATGTCTGCAGCCTGATTAAGGTGTGAGGAATTTTTGGGTTGTTTAAAATTACATTTGAATTATAATTAAAAAAATGTGAGATGGTAGAGCACCAGAATTTCATATGGTCTACAGTAAAAAAATGGCCATTTCAGTCCTTCTTATCTCTTTACTCATATCATCTAGAATTTTCAGTGTAACTTTTAAAACAATAATCTTTATATCATTTAACTTTTAACCAGAAGAAATCAAATAATTATTTTCCTACTTCCATTTAACATGGCATTCATTATAATATTTTCTTATTTTCTAATGCTAGGAAATGGACAGTTGCAAGTGCATGATTTCTCAGCATAATATTGTGATGATTCATAGCTGCATCAGGAAATTATTCTTTAGCTTTGCCTTTCCTTGCCCTACTGCTCTTCAGTTAACTGTTAGCTTCTCTGTTTTCAATAAAGATTCTAGAAATTATTAAAGGACTCTGAAAATATTGAGATTGTTTACTTTTTCCCCCTGAACTAATTCCTTAATTTTGTCTTCACCCTTAGCTCAATGGATTAAAACCTGATAAAAATTTACAGATTACTTGAATAGGTAATGTCACAAAATATTTTTCTTACCAGTTTACTCACAGCTTGGTATACAAGCAGCAAATAATAAATTTCAAAATATATTGCACTGGCTTCTAGTGAGTTGAGTAGCTGATGGCTGCATTTCAGCAATAAAGAAAGTTTTAAATCAATTGGTGAATTCCTTTTCATAGTGTAACAATTTTTTCTCATTTCCTTTTAAAATAATTTGACAATTTGTTTCATGTCTTATTTTGGTAAATTTTCTGACATAAAAATTTATACATTATTTATCAAGTATACTAGTTTTCAACAAACAGCACTTTAAAAAAGATTTGTGTAAATTACATACTACAATATGGTTCTAATTGATAACAAATTAATTCTTTAATATATATTTTAAAAGTGTAATGGAAATTCCATATTTAAAACTAAAATGACTAATAACTACCTGTAAAACTGACTTTAACTTGTTACATCATTTTTCATATCTGGACACACAGATTCAGACCTGTGCAACTCACAGAACACATTAAGTTTCATAATATAGAGAGAACTATGTATCTGCTTACAAAATATTTTTAAAGCAGTTTAGAAAATATGAAAAGAAAAAAAGAGTTGTAAAGATTGCTTTATGATCTTTATTCCAAGTTCTATTGAACTGCAAGTTCTTATGAATTTGACCCACTGTAAAGGAAGTTCAGCTCACAGAACCACAGAATATGCTGGGTTGAAAGGGACCCACAAGGATCATCGAGTCTGGCTCCTGGTCCTGCACAGGACCATCCCCAAGAGTATCATGTGCCCAAGAGTATCATCCAAATAGTTCTTGAACTCTGTCAGGTTTGGTGCTGTGACCACTTTCCTGGGCAGCCTGTTCCAGCACCCAATCACCCTCTGGGTGAAGAACCTTTTTCTAATATCTAGCCTAAACTTCCCCTGACACAACCTCAGACTGTTCACTCGGATTCAGTCACTGGTCATCACAGAAGAGTCTAGTTTCTGCCCTTCCTCTTCCTCTCATGAGGAAGTTGTTGTAAGACCCCAAGCTTCAAGCTTGAAAAGAACATTAAACAGAATTTCAAGAATATGGCACAAACCATGAGAAAGGGGTTTAGCAACTGTCAGCTCCTACCTTAAGTGTAAGAAACTATACAACTGTATTAAAATCTACAAAATATATAAAAAACTTAAGGCATCATTCCATTCTTTAGAGACATGACAAAATTCCATCATGTCTAGTGTCTATCACTTATACTTAATGTTAAAACATAATGATAAGAAACTACTACAACACGGAACCATACAACAAGCCATTATGGAAACACTAATGATAAATATAGCTAATATGAACAGATGTTTTAGCCAGGTCCAGTTTGGTAACCATGCAGTAAGTTTATAGAAGATGTCTCCAAAATCAAGGGGAAATCTTCAGAGTTACCTGATATAGAATTTGAGTTTATTTCCACCTGTAGAAGAGAGTCTCTGGGGGAGCTTAGAACTCCCCCCAATCTATCCGATGAGGTGCCACTCTGCCATCCTGCAGTCTCTCCTCTGATTTGGCCATAGAAACTGTTTCTCTGCTCTGAGCTGTTGAGGAAGTAGGAGTCTTCTCCTTTGCCCCAGACATATGAGAAATTGGAAAATTTATGGCATCCCCCTCTTTGTTTGGTGCTATTAACACTTCTGTCATCTTTCAAATCCTTACTGCAATTTTGACCAATACAAAAAATTTTACAAGCTGACTGCCCATTCACCATGGCAAAGCATTGACTTAGCAGTCATGACCTGTCCAAGTTCACTGACTTTGCAAATACAATGCTTTCAGCAGGGCCCCCATACAGACTGCCAGGCTCAAAGTGGTGTGATCAGCAGTGCAAATTCCAACTGACAGAAGATTACTGCAAACGTCACTTGTGGAACTGTAGAGGAACAAATACGCTTCAATATCTTTATTAATGTCCTGAGCAGTGGGATGGAGTGCTCTCTCAGCATGTTCATATATAATACCAAATCATAGGCAGTAATCAAAAGTTAGAACTTTAGAACACAGAACATCTGAGAAGTTGAAAGAGCTTGATTTTTTTTTTTTTTGGCCATAAGATAAGAAGGCTAAGCAGACATTCTTCTGCAGTCTGTAGCTGCTTAATGGGAGGTTATTCAGAATCTTCTTCAAAGTACAAACTCATAGAATAGGAGTCAATAAGCAAAAAATCTGGGATTTTTTATTAGCAAAAAAGAAAATTTATTTTCTTGGGAGAGTTTTGTGTCAAACGTGGGCTTGTTACTCACGGTGCAGCACCAATTCACACACTGAGATAAGGCAATTGTCTATTTGGTTGTAGTTTGCGCAAAGGAAGCTGGGTGGTAACCCACAAAAGGCTGGATCAGTGATCATTGAAACTTTGTACTATTTATACATTTTAACAAACAAAGGCATTAGCATTCATTGGATACAGATTACACAACTTTTTCATTAATTAATACTCAAATCCTTATTTGCTAGTTATATCTCTCATTTCTCATGTTAATTAGTCCTCTGGCACAGTCCTTCCCTTCATTTGAGTCTGTGGTCCATTTTGAGTAGGTGGTCAATTAGTCAGTTGTTGTGATTACTTGCTGCCAGAATTACCTTTCCCCCAGTTACTGCTCAGTTCTTCTGACTTCACTCCTGGTGGCTCTTTTCCAGACAGCCCGTTCGTCTTGGGATTGTCTTTCCTTTTCCCTAAAACAAAAGATTAGCTAAATATACAGCATGCATAATTCAGTTGCTTATTCATAACTGTCCAGCTCCAGCTACTGATTAACAGCTAAAAAAAATTGCAAAGTTTGATTCAAATCTTGAGGGGCTCGATATCAAGAGTGGTCAGGTAAAGAAAGAAAGTTTCAGAAAGATATGAAAGGTATGAAGGTATGAAAGTCTCCAACCTTGGAGACATTCAGACTTTGTGACAGACATTGACTACCCCCACTAATTCTTCCTGAGCAGGGGTTTGGACTAAATGACCTTCAGAAGTCCTTTACAACTAAAATTGTTCTGTGATTCTGTCTTCAGGTATCACTGCTGAGTTTTTAGCTGAATGCCATTAAAAACCTTAAGCACAAAATTATTCTTAAAATATTTAGCCTAATTTTCAGAGACTATCATGTATTTTTAATTAACTACTATATGCCTTCTGTAAACACAAAGAGTTAGGTTTTGATAGGACAAAGCACAATGTTCTTACTTATGCATATTCTTCAATGGGATCCAAGCTAAGTTGTGCACTATTGCAAATTCTTTGCACAGCTAACTCAACGTAAGAAGTCACTTTGTCTTCTAAAGCTGATGGCAGATTTATATTTGTGAAATACTGGAATTAAGTGAAGGAAATGGTGCTTAAAGTGTGGCAAGTGTTTAATCAGTGAGTAATTTACTCTTAATGGGTGAAGTATTTTTTATGGGCTCATTTATGATAACAGACATTCATGGCTCAATCAATGTAAGCAACAGATTTATGGTATATTTAGTCACAACATAATCCAATGTAAGTACTCTTATTTATTACTATTCACAGTTTAATTTTCCTTTTTTTCCCCTCTCCATACCACTTACAGCATGCAACTAAATTCATATAAAATACTTACCAAAATTTTTCTCACATCATTTATTCACATCTGTCATTGTATATTTTTACATTCAGATGTTGGACATAAAAATACAATACTATTATCTAATTTGCATAATTGCATGATAAAAGGGTCCTTTTTTCCCATTTCAAATAAACAATAAGAGAAATCATAATGTGGCAATTGATCTATTTCTCTGAAAATTCCTTTTTATCAAAATATTGGAGTCTATTTTTTAGTGTATGTATGTCTAGTTTTCCCTCATAAGCTGTTAATTCCCCTTCTCTTACTTCAAGTGCTATGCCAAAGACTTAACACTGGAAATTAGGATCCTCCAATTACTAACAGAGTCAAATGAACTGTACAGGCTTGGATACATCATAAATAATATTCCAATTTTATATATTCCAAAAGTCCTTCACAATTATGATGTGATGCCCCCAAGGGTGTCTTATAGATTCAGAAGATAAGCTAGGAGAGATAAGCAATTGTCACCTAAAGGGATAGATATCCTACAACTAATTGTCCTTAATTGTTATTATGCTACTTTTAACTGGGATTCTTCCCAGTTTGGTGAAAAGTCAATGTTATTTTCATACATTGTTTAATTTAATTTTCTGAATTAGCAGGAAAATGATTGCTACAAGAAGTGCAATTCTTTGTATAAGACATTTTATATGATGTCTAAGAGATTTGTATCATAATGTGTAGAGGCTAAAGGCTTCTGCTTTTCTAGCAGTGAACGAACAGTTAACCAAATATTGCTTGGATATAAAAGTATTACTTGTGGTTCTAGACTGCCAAGTTACTCACAGTATCTGAAGGATCTTTAAAAGGATGGACATTCTGACATTCCTCTCAAGCTCTGAAGAGTTCAGGTGACATGCAGGGCACATAATGACTACACTACAAAGATTAAGAAAATATCTGTGGTGGAATATCAGATAATCAAGAAGATCAGTAATGTGGCTATATGCATGTGCAGAATTAAAAAGCTTAACATTATGATGAAATTTTGCATTTATGTAATTAACAAAAAATAATTATACAAACCTTCCTAAACCCTTTGATCTGAGAGCTGGGAGAAAGGTACAGAATCTCCTTTGTGACGTTTTCTGCATTGTACTTAAATGAGTATCTATTAGGGAATTGTGAGGTGTTTTTCTATCTGAGACTAAAACTGCAACACCATTTCTTCACCCTTTCTAAACATTTTAGGTTCTACCTGTAGGTCTCTGTTAAACAGAATTTCTTTCTGCTTTCTTAAGTTAAAAACCCCTCATGTTTATCTTCCTCAAAACCCATAATTTTGGATGACATTAGATTAAGCATAAATTGGACTGTACTCAACTTCTAAACCATGGGGCAATCATGTCAGTTTAGTTGTAAATGTGCCAGTTTGTTCATATTTTAAACTACACAAATAAGATTAGTTTGCTACTGACTGTTCCATAATACACTGTGAATGTACCACTCTGGCTATGTAACTAAATTCAAGTTCTTGATGGTCAGTAAGACCAGAACTTTCCTTTTGATTTAAAATACTCTATTTCTTTCTTTAACTCTTTACTCAAATCTGCTGTTATTAAAACACATATGGGTTTCATTGGAATTGAGTAAAAATGAGAGACTTCTAGGTTTCATTAGTTTTTATTCTGGCAATGTCTTGAAAAGAATTATGAAACTGTGAATATGATCCTGAATAGGAGCATTAGTTTTGTGTGCAGTAACAGTTGAGAGGTTAGTTGCTGCCGGCCAGAAAGATATATGTGAGTGCTTGTCTAAAACTGGAATATTTTATTTTACAGATTAGCAGTAAAAATTTCCAGAATGAAAGAAAATTAAATTAATTTTCATTTTGAATATTGAAAAATACCATGCGACACTGTATCCTTCTAGGTTAGCACCAGCACATATTGTCTAACCAGTACTTCCTACTTCCTCTGGAGTTATCCTTAATCATTTGGTATACAGATTTAAACTGTTTTTTACCATTCAAACTGTTTTCTGGCCATGGGGAGGATATCTAAATGAGTTAAATGGGAATTCTAATGAGATACCATAATATTTCAGAACACAGGAATTCAAGTTACAGTTAGCCTGTACATTAGATGTCATAATGAATAAAGTACAGATTTTATTGATATCACCTAAATATTCTTTACATCCCAATGATCACTTCTGTTTGTGAATAGATTGAGAAAATCTGAGGGAAAAAAAGAAGAAATTAATGATCACAGCAACTTTATATTTGGATTCCTGGGTAAAGTACTTAAAACCACTTCTTTACTTGCCTACACCAATGATGAATTACAAAGTCATGTGAGCTGCTTTTAAAATAATTTAAATAAAACCTGTGTTTGAAAGTGTCTGTACTGCTTATAGGTCATCCAAGGTTCTGGTTGCAAACAAACTTCATATAGCTAGCAAATGTATCCAACCTAACAACAGTAAACATTGTGGATTAAAAAGAAAATAAAAATGGGACTATCAGAAAAGAAAAAAGAAAAAAAAGCACCTTTTGTATACTGATAAGTGAGATACCATTTTCAGTTACTTTTGAAGGCAAGAATTCCTTTTCTTCATGTTTTAACATGCTTGAATACATTGTTTTCCCCACTTTCCATTGCTAATATTTTATACCAGATTAGTTAGAATATATTCAAAATACTGGGTTTAGTTTACAATGGTATTCTATTTGACACAAATAAATGTTACAAAAATATTACAGAATTAATTTAGTCTTTGAGAGATAATAAACTTGGAGAAAAAAACAAAGTCTGAAATGTATTTCAGATTTTCTTGCTGAGTATTGCTCTTGGGAAGTGAGCGGCATTATATTTTATTGCAAATACAAGTGATAGCGAGTAAATTGGCTTGTTTTCCAAAAAATGGTGAGAAAGAATAATAAAATTAAATCAAACCAATTAATCCTTTTTTTTTCCCCCCAGAAGTCTAGCAAAACTATATGATCTTTGTCAGCCTAATCTCCACATTCCGTCTATCTTTGTTTTCTGGAAATATTGTGTCCAGATAAATAAAATGGGTGGAAACAAACGAACAAATAAGGTGAAAATCGTTCCATGGATTTCAACTGATTTATTCAGACATGCAGGTCTCCAGTGAGGAGAGATCAAAAGTATGGGTCATGCAAATCACTTGTTTGTACAGTTAAAATGAAACTCTTATTTGCCAACCGTATTTGAATCACCCGAGTAGGGTAAACTGTTTATTCTTCAGGTATCACATAATGAGAGAACATTTCTTGAAAATTAATAATAAGATATGATTTGTATTGAGAAACTTAAATTCTGAAAGTCCAGTCCAAAATTTACTCTACAAGTTAATAAAATTCTTAGTAAAAGTTTAGAATTTCTGGATAAGAACAGGAAGGAAAAATGGTTTATGTATTTTTGAGACTAACAGTTGACAAAACCAGGATTTTTTATGGAAAAATTAAAGTATCTGGTATTGTCTCCCTCACAACAATAATAATAATAAAAGAAATCTATTTTTAATAGAATCAAGAATGTCATTGCAATTCTTGATTAATGAAAATAGTTAACTTCAATTTTGAAAGAGATTAAAACATTTAGAAATATTACATTTGCCGTAATCTTATTTGTCAAACTATTCTTATTTTGTAAGTAAAACATCCTATTTAAGCCTGAAGGAAAAGATCATGGACTGCAAAATGTGTAGAGTAAATTCTGCTGAGCTTTAAGTACTATAATATTATGCCCATTATTATTTAAAGTTGATTTTATTTCTGAATTTTGTTAAGAACTAACTTTAAAAATTGATTAATTCTTATGTGAAAAATGGCTGTATATATCTTCATAATGTTATGTTCCAGATACTTCATATTAAGTCAAATACAGATCCTGAGAATAAAATTTAATGTAATTATCATTTTTGTTGATAAGAGAGTAACCACTTTAAAATACCATTAAGATCACATTCAGAAACAAAGTAATTTAGTATTTTAGCTTTCAGAATGACTATTGCTAACTCCTCTGTAAAAACTGCTATTTTGTTTAATTTAATTGCATAGTAATATGCCACAATATCAAACAAATAATACATAAATATTTTGCTGACACAATGATTGCATGGAATAATATGACATATTCAATATATGTTATAAAAATACAGAGAACAGTGACTTTCTAAGTGATTGCTTAATCATAAATTTTTCTCAGTATATATATTTCTTTCCTAAATTCTAGCAAAAAAATATAATATAATGATACTAAGGTAAAAATATGCCTCTCTATAGAAACTTGTGATGGGAAACATCAGAGGGAAAAAGGCACAACAGAAAGAAAGCTGAAAAGGCTACATGTGGCTGAGATACTAAGAGAAATTTTTGACAGTAGGATTAGTCAAAAACTCAATTACCTAAAAGGTTTGGCAAAGAGTTGTAGTGATTCATGACAAAGCTTTTCTGGTTTATAATATTAAATAAGTAGATGGTACCGCATAGTGACTTAGATTAGAAAATCCATGAGACTTCTTTCATAAAGCTTTATTTTCTCAATTCTGTGTAATTGGGGGGGATTTAAAAGGAAGTTCTTGAATCTGAATTTTCTGCCTAGAAAATACAGCTCTATTGCCTTTTAGAAGCTCTAGATTATGAAATGTAAAGCATGCTACTGTGACATGATAATTTAACATAAAGAATAAAGCTAGAATTGGTGTATACTAGATTTAGTTTCAGAATAGTGGTTAGTTGGTCCTGGTTTTCTCCCTTTTCTTCTTTTTTTAACATCTGTTTCAACTGCTTTTCCCTTTCCCTTCTTACTTGTGGATTGTGTTGATTGGTTGTCTTTTTTTTAAATAAAACAATTATTTTATTTAATTGTTTAATGTTAATAGATATTTAAATGTTATTTTTGTGACTATTACTATCATGTTGGCCTTCACATTTTTATTTTAGGATAGGAAAAAATAATAGAATTTTTTTCATTAGCAAGGTTTTCATTAAAATAATTGTGGAATCTATCTCCTTTCATGAAAACAGAAATATTGCCTTTCATTTTAAAATGCTGAAACAAAAGAAAAAATATATAGATGTGCATACTTACATGTATGTATATATGTTTCTGCACGTGCATCTAGATGTGCATGTTGATGTTATTAAAGGTGTAACCAGCAATTAAAAAAATCAAAATCATCTGACCTACACTTAGCTTTTACTGCTGATGGTGCTTTCCTACAGGATTTTATTTTTCTGCAAATTGTAGTTAGCTTTCTGCACTATATTATCATATAATGGAGCAAAGAATAACAATTTCCTAAAGGAATTTTTTACAAAAATTTTTAATAGAAAATAAAAATTTCAAGTATAATAACAGGCAGTTATTGGAATTTGAAACTATTGATTTACTGATTATATTGAATACAGAAGTGTTTCTGATTTTCTTACGTTTAATCTCTGCTTCTTGTTTAGACAAAAAATGGTGATTACTGTGTTGGGTGACAATCATAATATTGTCACCCTCATTATGAATTAGGGGTTTACAACAACTACCTCCTGTCAGTACCCAGAATCTCTGCCAATGAAAACAACATCTGTGATAGAAATTCAAATATCTATGAGTTAAGAAGTCATTTGGAAGACATTTCACACTATTGTTCTTGTGTTAATATTTAACATTAGCAACCTAATTATTTTTACTATAAAATTTGCTGAAGAAGTACAATAAATAAAGGATAAAGGTGAGTTCAGTCAATAATGCAATTTCAATTTTTAAAATATAAAGTATTGCTAAACATGTTTAAAAATCCTACACAGGAATATATGAAATAAGATTTTTCTCTCTTTTGACATCAAGAACCCACACCTGTGAAATTTTTTCTGGTTCTGGCTACAACAAGGTTAATTTTTACAGTAGCCAGGACTGAGCATGGTTAGGACCTGGAGGTTATTCTATACCACTTCACATCATTGCTGGAGGCAGGGAAAAGGGGGTCTCTTCTGGAGAGAAAGGGTCCCTTCCAGGTCATCACAGAGTGGGTGAGGGAGCAGGAGGGTTTTGTTGTTTCTGTGTGACTCTTTCATCTCTTTCTTGTATCTGTCATTAGTATTGTTGCTGTCACTGTTTGTTTTCTTATCTCATTGAAGTTTCCAGTAAATGGTTCTTGTCTCAACCTGTCATCTTTACCTTTTGTGCCTCCAATTCTCCTCTCCAGCCCACTGCAGGGGGAGGCAGGGAGTGAGCAAGCAGCATTTGTTTCAGTGGGAACTCTCAATTGGAGAGTATCATCTCTAAACCACAACACAGAGATAAATTCAGGCTGGTTTTCTTCAACTGGAGGTGTAAGCTTAGATTACTGAGAGGAGGTTTTTTCATTTACTTTATAAAACAAACAAACAAAGCAATAGACCATTTTCTTTTCCCACCTAATGACAACCATGGAGAAGAAAATAGATAGGAATTGTAAAATTCAGGTTTCTTCATTGCTTTTGTTTGCTGGTACTGTGGAGTTTTTTGAGAAGAGGCAATGATTACTAAAAAAAAAAAATATTAGTTCGGGCTGCAGCTGAAGTAAAATTAACAGAGTGGCAAATGGGAACTTTCTTAGGTTTACATATTTGGACTTTATTTATAACTTGTATTGAAACTCTGATGTATATTGGGTTGGGGTTTTTTATAGTCTGTAGCATGTTGACCAGAGTGGGTAGTTGGCACTCTAAAAATGTTAAATAATTAAATCCAGAAATGATTACTGCCAATTACAGGGACATTATTTAGGAGAAAAATGAAAATAGAAAGGATGAATTGTATATGCTCTTAGGGGGTTGTGTTATCTGGGTCATATAGAGGGAAATATAATGAGTATTCACTGTCAACATCATAAGTTATTATGGTAATTATTATGAATGAAGATATTTATTCAGCCTATGTTAGGATGAGGGAAGAGATTTCCAGAAGGTAGGCCAGATGGTTAAGTATGTTTCATTGCAGATCTATGCTGACCCATCCCCAGTGCCCTAAAAGTTGCCATCATGTCTGTGAGACACTTAAATCAATAGGCATGTCAGCTGAAGTTTGGTGTGCTGAAGGATTGTCAGAGGGAACAAAAATTTCTGCACCTAATTCTCAGGGTTCTTTACACACTGTGGAGAATTTTCTTAGCTCTTTGTGGAATTTAGTGAACTGAGGACAATAAGAAACTGACCATTTCATAAAGATTTTGGGTTTTTTTAAGTAGCATACTTCTGATCTTTGTGAATCACTCTATATTTAGCAGAGTTTCTGAACACCAAGTGTCATTTGTTTTGATTCTCTTTTTTGAAGGGGCAACTTTTATTTTGATACCCTATAGCTGTATTGTTAGCTGAACAGCTTGTCTTTTTAAAAACATTTAAAAGCTTTCAAGAATAATTTCAATTAAAAAGTAATAAATATCAGATTTCCCAGACAATAAGTGACACTATAACATGCCAGTACTGTAGAAGTGTAATGGCAGGCTAAACTGATACCCACCATAATTTCTATTTCTTTCTTGAAAACCTCTTTTTATGAGGTACTTTCCCCAGTAGAGAACTATTCTCTTATAAGACGGTTATTGCAGGAATGTCTTTCTGTTACTTCCCTTAAATATTGCCTTGAAGAGTAAAATACCTGGAACCCCACTCTGAACACTTTGTAACTGAGTTTTTGGGCTTTTTTTTTGACATCTTTCACTGATGCTATTTTATAATAATCCTCCTTTTTTTAATTTCTTTTTTAAATTTGGTTTACAAGGCATTGACCTCTGTTCTCAAAGGTACTAAGGAGAAAAAGACTGAGACAACAGAAAAGTGAACTAGTCGCTTTACTTATGCAGCCAGTTCCCAATATTAAGGTTTATTTAGAAGGAGACTGACTAGGATTACTCAATTTCCTGCTTCAGTGGGGATCATACAATCTTAGTCAGTTCCCTTGGCTCTGTGTATAAGAAGCTTAATGAAGAGGGAAATTAATTTTCAGTGGCAACCACCTGTAGCTACTAACTTATTCACTCATGTTGTCAGTACTCCCTGGCCTCATCTGACACTGAGAGCATTTGTCACTCATCTAAATACCATTTTCGAAGCACCCTAGGATGTTTCTTGGCTTTCTGTTATATGAATAGTGGCCAGTATAAAGAGGTTAAAAATGTTTATGTAACCTTTTGCATCAGGATTAGATCATAATTATTTCATTGCTCTCCCGCTGGTCAACAAGTCCAGGCACTTGTCTGGTTGTTCTCTTTCAGATGTAACTACTGGACTCCCAGCTTCTGCTCGTACCTGGTAGCTATCAGAACTTCAACTAAATACAATACTGCAGTCCAAAGAGAGGTTCTCAATTAGGAGATGCTTAAACTTAAGAAGAACATGATTGCCTGATTTTAGAACTGTGTGGTTGTGTTCCATACTCTCCAGGGTATGTCAGTTTGTTATTTTTCTCAGTCCTAGACTGACCCTGACTAGACACTAGAGCAGGTTTACTGGGAGGATTTGTGACCCTGCAGGGGACCCATGCTGGAGCAGCCTGTTTCTGAAGGACTACACCCCATGGGACGAATACCATGCTGGAGCAGGGGAGGGGAGAAAGGAGGAAAGAGTGGCAGAGACAACATGCAATGAACTGACCGCAGCTTCATCTCCCTGTGCCTCTACAGGGGATGAGGTAGAAAAATTGGGAGTGAAGTTGAGCCTAAGAGGGGAGTGTAATAAATTAGTAGTAGTAATTTAATTTACTCATCAAATTAGTAGTAGTAGTTTACTCATTAAATTGTACTGCATGTTATATTCTTATATATATGTATATATAAGCAATGTTCTGTTAAGGCTGGGAGACTGTAAGTTGCTGAATAGTTCATTAATCTGTCAGCATTGTAAGCTGATAGTCATGCTGCTTGCACTTCTTAAGCTGAAAAGACAAACTATTGTGCCTTGCTGAATAAGTATTTTGTATTTTATTTTTCTAAAAAGCACATTGTCTCTTAGCACGCATAAAGTAACGAAAGAAAGGACAAAGATCAAAGAGCCAAGCATGAGAACCATACAGAGGATCCAAAATGGACATTTGGAGATACCTACACAATGAGCTACACACTAGGCCTCAAGGACGAAGAGCTAATTAAAACTATGGGAAGGAAAGTACCTGGCAACTGAAACGGGCCTGCAGGGAAGCCAACCAGAACCAGACCTGCAAACTCAGATCCAATGGAGGAATAACAAGTGACTATGGGAGGGGAACTGATAAGGGAATAAAAGTTACTGGTTTTGCTTACTGCGCTTGCGTGCCGTGAGTGGAGCAGGGGGTCTCCCCAGCAGCCCAGCGCGCTGTTTTGCTTATTTGCCTTTTATATAAATCTTTAATAAATTTTTATTTCTATATTACAACCTAGTATCATTTACCTATAACAGGAGGGGTAGTGGAGAAGGTGGTTTTAAGATTTGGTTTTTATTTATCATTATCCTACTCCAATGTAATCCTTAATAAATTGAACTAATTTCTCCAAATTGAGTTTATTTTGCCCATGATGGCAATCAGTGAGTGATCTCTCCCTGTCCTTACCTCAACCTACAAGCCTTTCATTATATTTTCTGTCCCCTCTTCAGCTGAGGAAGTGTTTGAGCAGCTTTGGTGGGCAACTGGAGTCTAGTCAGGGTTAGCCCTCCACATAGTCACACCTCCCCTAAAGGCTAGACATTACTATCTGTAACCAGAGAATTAAGTCTCTAGGCACTTTGAAACAGAACCCAAAATGTACATATGGCTAGATAAGATGGCATCTGAGAACATGTTGTGTGAAATAAGAATTTGCACGTCTTTCTCAGAATAACAGAATCATTAGTATATAGTCTGAAGACAGATGTCTGCAGTCATTGCTGGCTATCATATCTCTCAATTATACACAATTTAGGTTCCTGTTCATGACATTAAGAGATGAAAAATCACTTCCTCTTTTTTTTTGCCCTAGGGAATTCATCTTATTCCATACCTAAGTTTTCAGGCTATGGGGTGCGTCTTTTGGATGAAAGCCCTTCTCACTTCCATGCTCAAAATGCTGCCTGCATTATTACTATAATTTATAACCAGTGTTGATAACAATGACTAATCTTGGGACATTTCTCCCTTAACAAGAACCCTAACCCATGGATTTATACATTCCTCCCTTGGTATAACTAGTCCAATAGATTACTAATTTGTGGAAAGTAGTCTGTAGGCTAGTTAACTAGATAGTTACACCATTGTTTTGGAAGAAAAATTATGAAATGGGTATTTTCAGACACAAAGTAAATAAAACTGCATCTCCTGGTATTGTACTAGTTAATGAAGACTGAGATAAAAAGAAGCAACATTTTTCCTTTCATTTTTCTTGGGTTTTTGTTTTTTTGGGTTTTTTTGGGTCTTAATGAGAAAGGGCTTCCATGCTGACTGGAATGAATGATGGTGTTTATTGATAGTACCATACAAAACAAACATAAAGAAGAGTTGAACAAAACCCAGTCTTTATATTTTCCTAAAGGAGAACACAAAAAACACCTTGCTTGAAAAAGCAGATGATTTTAGCTGAACTATAGACAAGTTACTGTATCTATCTTTACTGGAGCAAAGTTTGAGAGTTTTTTGTCTACCTCAGAGCATCAGGGAAAAGGATTTAGCATTCATTGCTAAATCCACTGAATTAATCCCCAGATGTTCCTTTAGAGACAGCAAGGAAACAAGAAAACAAATACTTCTATTCTATGGTTGAAACATTCACCTGGGTTAAAATTTGCTGCTTCTTGAGGATTTGATTTATGAGGAAGTGAGCTGATTAGCACAAAACTTCTCATTTTACAGGAAAATTCTAATCATATTAAAGAACATCTATACTTCTTGTGGAAAAGGTGCTCCCTGAAGCATCTGTAGTCTGCCCCTGAAAGACAAAAGTGTTAGATAACGTCTTATGCCAAAACACCTTCTAAGAATACTGAAACCATAACTTTTGTAAAGGTACACAAACATAAAGATAAGCTTATATGTATATTTTAACCTTTCAAGGTGAATTCAAGTCTTTCCTACTGTTTAGAAGTATTTTGAATATATTCCAATATCTAAGGCTTGCACTGTAAGCTTTTAAAGAAAGTTGTGAAGAAGAATAATATCTTATAGATGCCAACTTGCTTAGGGAATGTTAAAAATCTCAAAATCTTACACTACTACTGTGCTATGTTTTGGGTTAGTTTATCCCAAAGCTTACAAACAAGCACTGTGATAATGTAGTTCTTCCTACTTGTTATGACAAAGTTAAAAGAAACAGGGATCCATCTTACTATTTCCAGGAAATATCAAGACAAGTATTTTGTATAACCAATTAAAATAGAACAAAGACTGAACACTTCTACCATCAGTATAAATGTCACTACACATTTCAGAATTAACACCTACCTGATTATATATAGCATTAAATAAGAACAAACATGATATACTTGTACTTTCGTATAAAGAAAACCAGAAAAAAGACCAGAAATACATACAGAAACTACCACTTCTTGGAAGATAGTAAAACAGGTTTTAATTTTTCTTTTTTTTTTTTTTAATTTTATTTATTCTTTTACAAGGCTTGCAGAAGATTTTTGAGCACAATACTCTTAAAACAATTCTGTCATCCATTTCCCTACTAGCTTTTGGAACTTCATAAATACCTGTAAATAGGTGGTCAGAATAAACAGAACAGGAGAAAATTCATATGTAGTAGAATACCAGTGTTCTCAATGGGATTATTGCAATTGTGGTTATGATATATAAATAGTTTGCATAAGCAATCATTATTAATTTTGTACTAAACCTAATCTGCTGTTTTAAACTGCTAATTCAAAGCATGAAGGAATGTGAATGGACAGGTTTTCCTTTTCTGTCTGCTTTTGAGGTGCTGTAATTAACTTTTTAACAGGAACATTTTTTTGCACACAGTTTTTAACAGCGAATGGATGGTGCCAAAGAAGTTCTGTGGAGCAAAATAGAGAATGTGAAGCGATTGAGAAAAACAGATTGTAAAGTATATTCTTTCACACTGTGAAATCCTAATGATGACAGATTGCTGTCATCATTACAGACTGAGCTCTGTTATTTGCCAAAATGATTACACAGTTCTGACAAATAATCTGGAAATATTTCAGCACAGAATATTTGAGGCTGTGATATACCTCACAACAAAAATATTTGTGTGTATATTAGAATATGTAAAGCATCTCAGTCTGGATATCTCCACATAAGTTTTCAGCTGAGCCAATCTGCCAATTTTCTTTAGCTCCATGTGAAGCTATTAAAACCTCCCTCCAGCAAACTTCACTCTTTCCCACTTATACTCCTTTTACCAAGAATCTTGTATTCTGATCTTGCTCAGCATCAGCTCTTCCTTTTCTATTTTCTCACCACCTACTTCCCTTCTTACTTTCAGACGACCCTTTGCTAACTTTCCTGCTGTAGGTGTATGGCTGAATCGTCTGAAGTAGTGTTATTTTTAACCCATTGTCTACACATTTATGCCCTCCTTGCTTGTGAATTTGTGACAGTTAAAAAAGGAAGTCACCTTTATAAAATTAAAAAAAAAAATAAGAAAAAGAACACCAGGACCACTCTGTGTTTCTTATGTTTTTAAAACCTTACTTATCTTTTAATTTTTTTCCTTCTGATTCCCTCCTCCCTTTGCACCATCTGTTTCAAATTTTAAAGTTTTTTTCACATTTTTAATTAGTTAGGATTTTATTTCTTTTATTTAAGTGTTTCTGCCAAGTATTTCTCCTACTACCTCAGTAATACTGGTTTCGATGACAGAATTTTTTTTTCTTACTTTTCATTCTGAAGAACTATAGTGACTACTTCACTGCAATGACTGCTTCCTATCCACAGTTTCCTAGAGAATATTTCCCACATTTTACAACATATCATAAAAATGTTTTATTGTTCAGTCTTCCAAATTTCCTATGTTAATAAAAATTTTTTTTGATGTGTTGAATTTCATGATGTTACTCATCTATCCTTTGTTTTCTCAGCAGCAAACCCAGACATTTAATTTTGTATTTTTGTTGGCACTGTTACAATAAGAAAGGAAGTTTTCATGAAATAGTGCAAACTTAATAGGATTTTTTAAATGTTTTTAAATATTTTTCAATTCAAAACATATGAATGCAGAAAAAAGATCAGAAATAATGTTATCAAATATCAAACCAAAACTGAAGTATAGATGATTGTGGCCACAACAGTGAACTCCATTTGAAAACTATAGATAGAAATTCACTGGATCATTTATGAAATTTGAAGCATGATATATAATAAAAATACTAATATTGATGAAATAAATTGTTTTAAATGGGAAAAGGGACACTCATACAAGAAAACAATATTAAACTAATCAGTGAGAATGAGTTTTACATTCTTTATAAAATGGTGAAAACTATCTCACTGTGAGAGACTTCTATATAGAATCATAATTTATTTAATGTTGTACTTAAAAAAGCTATTTTTCAAGCCAATTAGTTCCTTGAACTAATTGATATGTCAATCAAACCACTCCAATCAGACCTGGCCATACCACAAATCAGAAAAAAAAAAATAAAAAAATCTGGCATTAACCAGAGCAAATTATCATTCTCTGGTTATGTTTTGTTTAGTATTTGTTAGCATTTATAGTAGAAATAATTTACATTTCACATCTAGAGTCCATCTAGTACTTAATGATGGAATCAGTCAATGACCTGAGACACCATATTTGCCACCATTTATCTATACCCATTCCTTTGCTGACACAGGACCAGTGACCTGTGTTGTAGTCAAACACTGAATACAGTGTTAGAAGCACACTCCAAAAAATGTCAGGTAAATGAGGGTGGATCCTACTATGCACCAGTCACAGGGAGACATATGTACCAAGTATGGTTCATTTTTTAAAAAGAAAAAAAATAATACATGCATAGTTTCCTACTAAACCTACAAGAAATTTTGAGGGATCATGTTCTCATTCAAATAGTCATGTGTTTTGCCCAAGACAGTTTACAATTTAAAAAAAAAAAAAATAATGTTTGTTGCTGAAACTGAAATTGAATCTTTCATATATATATATTTTGGAAATGGTTGCGTATTCATTCTCAGTATAATTAGTATTGTTGCTTTAGACACATGAATTACTAAACTGATAATTTTATCTTGAATGATCAATTGTCACTGTCATATTTGTGTCCTCTAAGCAAGCTAACAGTTTATAATCAATAAAAGTAATTAATTTTACATTTTATTCCTCTACTCAAGCCCCAACACAATGACATCTATTAATCCATGATCTTTAACTCTTCCTTCAAAAGGCAAAGTCTTCAATTTATCAGTCTGAAGGGTTGTGGCTTATAGTTCTAGTCATTGAAGTTTATACCCATCTATGTCTTGATTTAGTTTTCACACTGATTTTTGCATCATCTGTGATTATTATAATTTGTTAGAGCTTATCTTTACCTTGAGTCCTTTCTAGTAACCGTTACAATAAGAACTGTGCTTGCCTGTATTAATACTGAAAGAAAATACAGAAATGGATCCCTCTGGGTCCTTGACTCCCTTCCCATGCTATAATAGCTACCAAATCCTACTATGTAGTACAAAGTAATACAGTATTATGGAGCTAGAAAGATTTGGAAAGTAGTGCAAGAAAAATTAGGTTTAAAAATTATTGTAAAACAACATAGAAGTGTAGATTAATTACAAGGTTCAAATTTAAGAATGTTTTAAAATCAGATATTAAAGGAACCCTTGATATATGTGTAGAAAGAAAATTAAACAATTATTTATGATGAAAATTCAGATGAAAATAATTTGGTGAACTTTCTTCACTAAAAATGTTGTTGGATCAGAATATTTCACATTTACTATGACAGTGAATACTCAGAAGTCAAAGGTGATATAAAAATTGTCCAGAAGATTATAATTAGGACTTTTTACATTACAAGTTAGGCAGCTGTAAATATTAATGTCAAAGGAAATATTTGGCTGCAAACTTGCAATGAACATTGACAAAATGGTCACCTGGAATTTGACTTGTGCAAGTTCCATATTGTTTATATATTGCATTTTTGGGAAAATGGAGAAAACTTACCTGTTATTTATTTTGAGGATGGGAGAGACACAGAACTGAAAGAAAACCAGACTTCTATCACACTTTGACAAGCATTGTACTTGAAGAGGTGGCTCTGAGCATTTGAAATTCTAGCCTGCAGGTAAATAAGAACTATGACAGCTATTCTCATATATGAGGAAAAGAGATATGTTATAAACTCACTGTACAACCATGATCATGGCCGGTGAGCTGCAGGCAATTCAGGAGACTTCTTGAGCCATGTAACAGACAGCCCAACCAGAGGGGATGTGACACTGGATCTGTCATCACCAACATAAGAGAGATAACTGGGGGCATCAAGATTGGAGACAGCCTTGGCTGCAGTGATCATACACTGGTGGAGTCCTGAGAAATATGGGTCAGGTAAGGAACAAAGTTAGGTCCTTGAAATTTAGATAAACAGATTTCTAGCTCTTCAGGGACATAGTCAGTGGGACACCCTGAGAGCCTGCCCTCAGGGATAAAGGAGTGGAACAGAATTGGCAGACCTTTAAGGAAGTCATCAGTGGAGCATAAGAATTAGCAATCCCCAGGAGCAAGAAATCAGACAAGGAAAACAAGAGACCAGCATGGTTGAGTAGAGACTTGCTGGTCAAACTAAAGGGAAAGAAGGAAATGCATACACAGTTGGTACTAGGACAGGTGACCTGGGAAGAATGTAGAGAAATATGGTTGCGTAGGGATGGAGACAGGAAGGCAAAGGTGAAGCTGGATCTGAACCTGGCAAGAGACACAAAGAAAAACAGAAATGGCTTCTACAGGTATGTTAATGAGAAAAGGAAGGTTGAAAATGGTGTACAACCCTCTTTCCCCAGGGAGCAAGGCTGGGAAATTGATGACAAGGAGAAAGCTGAGGTACTTAACAACTTTTTTTTCTCAGTCTTTGTTGGCAGTCTCTCTTCCCACACCTCTCAAGTAGATGGAGCAGAATAGTGATTGGAGGAGTAAGGTATTCCCACTGTAAGAAAAGACCAGGTTCATGATCACCTGAGGAACATGAATGTACCTATGGGACACAATGAGATGCATCCCAGAGTCCTGAGAGAATTGGCTGATGTAGTTGACAAACCACTCTCCATGATACTTGAAAAGTCATGGCAGTCAGGTGAAGTCCCAGGAGACTGGAAAAGGGAAAACATTGTACCCTTTTAAAAAGAGTAGAAAGGAGAACCCTGGTATTGTGATCCGCTTGGATGCAGAAGGCAATGTCGTTCTTTAAATGGCACATGGAAGCAAAATTAAGGCACACAATGCCAAATGTTGGGGTCCGAACAGAAAATTCACTTTATTCTAATAACAAATGCAATCAAAGGGGAAAAGCAGGGAAAGAGAGAGAGTATGAAAAGGTGAAAGGCTATGTAAGCATAACATAGTAAATAAGAATCAGTTATTTGTTAAAACACAGTTAAAGTTTCACCTGGACTTAAAATATTGGAAAAAGTAAATTTGAATATATATTCCTCAAGCAATCATTTCTTTAGTTTACAAAAAAAAACACCATTAAAACATGTATATCTATCTATTCATGTGTCTATCCAAACATTACTAATCAATTGTTTCATTTAGTTTTGCAATTATGCAATTGAAAATATCAATTAATGAGTGTAAAATAAATTAAGCCTACTCAAAGATAGAGGAGTGGCAATGAACATTTCACTAAATACAAATACTGCTATTTCTATTGTTAATGTTAGGGCAGCATATAAGATATAATTTGATTGCTAATTCACAGTTTAGTTCTGTTTGTGTAGGTTACAATGGTATCTCAGAAAGTGTAGTAAAAAGTTTGTGACAAATTTAAAATTACTGTTTTTCCTCTTTTTTTTTTTTCTGCTTTGGATGACTATATTTCATCTGGGAATAAAAAGAAAAAGACACAGGGAAGCTGGTTCTTGGAGCCAAATAGAAAAAGCAGCCAAATAGCTGTGATTGCTATGGTATTATTCAAAACACTCCAACTCAGGAGTCTGAGACTATCAGTCATTGGAGAGTTTAAAACAATTCACACTTTAGATCTTACATTTTCTGTTTGCTCCTGAAATGATTGTGCTTTTGCTTAGGCTTTCTTTGGAATGAAGATATTTAGACACTCAATAGCACAATCATCAACAACAAAAGCAGAAGCTCCTGAGAAAATAGGACAAGAAAGTATGGGATACAGCATAGGCATTGAGCACTCTCAATGTTGGCTGCTCTGTATCAGATTTTAGAATGACCGAAGGCTGATGCACTAGTAACTGCAGTTCTCAGATGTGCTCTGCAGAGACTTGGCAAGTTGCCTATGCTGGCTTCTGCTTCTTTTTCTCCCCCAAAAAAGAGAAAACTGCACAAATAACTGAAGAATAAGAGATCCCAAAGATCCTACATCTCTGAATTAGGGGAATTTAAGACTTCAGGAGTGCAGTTTGCATCTTTGAGCCAAATGGTGTTAGATTTTATAATATATTTGTCATCTCAATAAGTTTCTATAATATAATGACTCCCACCAGGTTCTGTCAAGGTAAGTAATTGTATAGAGCAGGAAAGACAGTTTAATTTATCTGTCATTCAACTACTAATGAAAATGATTCTATGTCATACATAGTTGTACATAATGTAATCTAATTAAAATCCCCCATTATGCCAGTGTCTTGAGCGCATTTCTAACCTGCAAAAAAATGCCACTCGGTCTTCTGCCAAAATAAATCATTCACAGAGGATATGAAAAATGGCAAAGCAATGAAAAAACACAGTCTCTGAGGAGCCGTCAGGTTTATTTAGATGAGAAAATACTGGGAGAAACACAATGATAGCTTTGCAATGTATCCACTGTCTTCATAAAACCAACAGTGAAAACTAGTTCTTCCTGTCTGCTGCATTTGCTTCATTGAAGTAGTTTCAACTGAGACATGACTTCTCTGTTTTCAGGAGTCTGAATCTAGTGAATTCTGCAGTATTGCTGGTCAACCAAAACTGATTGTCAGGTGTGAGCCTAAGATGATTTTAATGCTTTCAGTATGCCTATGCCTCTTATTTATTACAAGAAATGGTCCAAAACAATCATGAGACAAAATAACACCAATAAAAGGTTAGTAAACATGATTGAGAGCTAAATCCAAAAATACACCACACTCTGACTTAATCCTTCTCAGAGTAACTAGGATGATCATCAAACAAAAGAATTGCAAACAATCTGGAAATAAATAAATAGGTCAAGTTCCTCTGAGACAGAAACAGCAGAAAACGACTATGTTTGAAGAATGGACAATATATTTCTCAGCCTATGTATAAATCTGTACTTGCAGCAGATGTATAGAAATATATATATACATGACTTATACATATCAAGATAATGTTAACAGCATCAGTAATTTTATATTTGTGATGACATAGTAAAAAGAAAAAAAGATTTGTTGTAGAGAACTCATGTTTAGTTCAGGATTTCCATCACTTTTCTTTTAAATATTTGTCTCTCAGCTTAGGTTAGATAAGTGTTATTTTATTCCTGATAGACTTAGCAATATACTTTGAGGTAAAATATTAATTTAAATTTAATATTATCATTTCTTTTCTTATTTTGATTCTCAGGTTCCTTCCTGTTTTGTTGGGTGATTACAATTTTATGTAAAATCTTTATATCTTAAAATTTTAACTGAAATTGCAGTTTCCCTGGATTCTGTTGTTTCCCAGCTGAGATCTGGGGAAGCAGGACTAGATGCTCATATACCAAAGAGTTTGATCACTGTTCTATTTTCTCGTTACCATTGCTGTGGGCAATTCTAGGTAAAAATAAATTTCACGGTAACTGTGCAATTACATCAAAGTCCAGTTCTGCCTGATCCACAAGACTTCTTTCCTGGGCCTCAGGTATCATCCTGTGTCTATATAATTCTACAACAATTTTGGGAACATTTAACAGTTCGATATACACATTTTTCTTGTCATTACTATAAACAAAAGTTTAAATAAAACAATTTTAGGCAATAGTTATTTGTCTGCTAGACAAATGCTATCACAGCTACCTAAGATCAGACTAATAAAATGTCAATGGTTTTTTGCTAGTATTGACAGAAATCATATTTCCTATGCTGCATGATGCCAGAACAGGAAATTAAATTCAACAAAGTTTTCATGCTGCATTCCTTGTTATTCAGAGTTTTTCAGAGTTATTGAAATATACTTATTATCTGCATAAATTTGGTGAATAAAGAGAAAAATATTTGAAAAAAAAATTTGAAATTTGTATTAGAGAGACAAGGAGATTGAAAAATGAAAACACATGATCAGGAAAGGATCTTTTTTTTTTTTATGACAACCACTAGACTAAAATAGTTTAATAAAATTAGAAATGAATGATTAAGCTTCTGCATCAAATTGATGCTGTATGGTTTCTAGGAATGACTATATCTTAAGTTCTTTAAAATCGCCATGTTTGTCCTTCAATGTCATATGTGACTTCCAAAAGCCTTAACATCTGTCTTCTTTTTTAATTTCTTTTATATTTTCTATTATTATTAATGAAAACCAAAGCCTTACAAAATAAACTTTTGTGGTTTGCAAAATGTATATTTAATTTTTCTCTATCTTAGCACTTCAGGTATATCTGTAAAGAATGTGTGTAAGCATAACACTGAAAGCATATAATATGAAAGTGTCTCTTCACTATTATTTTTTAAGCAAAAGAACAATTTGTGCATTTGTGCTGGGGAGGAAATGTAATTTGTGTACATTCTGGCAGTCAATTTTCCATCTGAAACTCAGTTAATAGCTACTTTAAGTTACTGATTTTTTATGATGTTATATAATAAAATTAGTATGGTGCTTCTCCTTTCACATCAATTACTTTGAAAATTCACAAGTGATTTAGCTGAAGTTTCATTAGTTATCATTAACCAATTAAAATTACAGAATTTAGCATATGAAGGCATGGGACATCAACATGTTTTTGGGCGGTGGTGACTTCAAGAACATAAGCAAAGGATCAACATTAATTTTTCTTCCTTACCCTAAGACAAAGTAAGCATAATTTGGTTTATTGGTTCCATGCTCAGGGTCTGAGTTAGCTATGATATTAAGGAAAAGAGAAATGGCAGGGAAGAATTATTAAGTTTAAAAACCACTTCATAAAATGCAGAATCAGTGACTTTCCCAGTGACACAATATCACAGAAACAAAACTGGGACAACAATTACAATAAATAAGAAAAAAATTGTGCTGCCTTTTTTTTTTTTTTTTTTTTTAAGAGAAATGTATTGTATATATAAATACAATACTTCCTACCCTAGTACATGAACACCTGAGTGACTTTCTCCTATGCCCTTTCATTCACAGATTACCTTTCCATGCATTAATTTCTTCCTGGTAAGGGTGCTCTGTATGTCCCTTCCAATTTCCCTTTTTTTTTTTCCCTGTAGAATCAATGTGTTAGACAGAAGGGGATAGAAGAGAATCATAATCACAAAGTAAAAATCAAATCATACTATTATGCCACAATAGAACCTTATAACACCATAATGATGTTATTGTTCTGCAAGTAATATTATAATGTCTGGGCTATGTTAAGGTATTAAGCCCAAAGAATAACTAATAAACCAAGTTCTGAACCTACTTATTGAAGTAAGTGTATACTCTAGTCCATGAAATTAACTTCAGATACTTTTGCTCCTAATTTGAATATGTGCATAAGATGAAAAGCTATTCTGATCCTTACTCAATTTTCACTGAATAGGAGATTTTTTGACCTTATTCTAGTGAGGTTAGATAAGATTCAGTCTATGACAGAATAGACAAAAAAAATATGCTCTAATACAATTTAAAATTATTATTTAATTAAACTGAAAAGGTTTAGTTGTACTGACTTTTTTCTACTTTAGTAGGGAGAAATATTTCTTAAGCCTTTAGAACATTTCAGAAAACAATGACATTTATTTTAATAATGTTATTTGTCTCTTTTTATGTGTTACAGAGTGGATAGTACAGACACAACTATGACACATGTACATTTTACTACATTTTATCCTTCTTAAAGATGTAACTACATCACAAGCTGTTGTGTAGCCCCACAATATTAAAATCACAATAATTTACTTGGAATGAGTTGTTGAAGAGGATTATTTTGCTAAAGTTTATAAAGAAAGAGTTAAGCTAGTGACACAGTGCTACATGGTTGTGGATTATTTAATTTCTGCACTTAGGCTTAACACCTGAATTTATACATAGAATGGAATCAATGCTTGCTAAAACTATCAGACTAATGGCACTGGGAGCACATATTATGTGGCAAGTGTCAAATCTTTGAATCTTATGTTCTAAGGAACCTCTATTAGAGATTACTCAGTGAAGAAAGATCATTTTATGTTCATAACCATTCCTGTTTAGAGTCTTTTTATACTATTTTTATTTTTTTTTTTTTCCAGCCTGCTGAACATTTTTCTAAATCATCTCTCTTGTAATTTAGTCATACTAGACTTTAGGAGGGCAGTGGATCAAAACTGCCAGTTGAGGACATGTGATCCTCCCATAAAATGATAAAAAACACCATAAATGTTATGTTAGAACTGTACATGAACTGATGGTATGAGTAATAAAAAAATCATAGCTAACACTTTTGTCCAAACTGTTTAATATGCTGCTTATTGAAATAGACATCACAGAATTATACAGAGAAAATATGGAACTTAGAAATAATAAAATTCTTATAGTATTTTTCTGAAATGTTTCTGGTTTCTTATTGCAGAAGTAGGCAGGCATAAACAGGATTTCAGTGAGTGATTTAGAGAGTGGTATGAGGAAAAGATTTTAAAATTTGCGGTGCTTTGAAGATTTATAATGTTTTTGCTTTAACCAACAGCTAGAGAATTGTTGGTATCTCAAACCAAAATTGTACAAGTGTACTGGCAACAGAAAAACATAATCTTTTAGGAGATTTACTTTTTTTTTAAATAAAGAGTTGAATGAAGCACTGAAAATTATCTGTATTGGTATATAAGACAATGCAAAACGATACCAGAAATCAAAATATATCAGAAATAGATAGAAAAAAAAGAGAGCTGAAGTAGAGGGAATTTATGAGGTCACAGAAACAGTCAGAGGAAAGAAATCTAAATGAAGAAGTCAAATACATCATTAAATCAAAGTACACTGGGGCAAATGCAAAATTCTCTCTCACACATACACAACCTGTAAATACCCATAATTTAAGGTGAAAAAAAAATAAAATAAGAGAAGTAAGTCATTTTTGACCACCACTTAATTCATGTGAGATTAAAAAAAACCCAATAGATTAGTTCTGAATTAAGATTTAAATAATGACTAAAGAGCATAGTAAATTGTAAAGGTGGTGGAGTAGAATTGCACATCTCATTTGGTAGTAAACTATCCAAGACCTTAGAATAGTTCAGTCCAGGAGACTTGAACTTCCCACTGGTATTAAAAACTTCTGATATTTTTAGTCAATATACAGCAAGTTTTATTTAACCCACATAGTCTTTAGCAAAACAACCAACCAAACAAACAATAATTCCAAGCTGCAACCAAATATTTTGATCAAACAATATATGTTTATTAAAATGTCAGACCAATGTTCAACTATAAAAAAATAAAATCATAGATACATAATATGTTGGAAGTTTTGTACTGTTACTAATTATTAGTTTCTGAATTTCTGTTTGAATTTCTGTTGACACAGCTATAGCTTTTTCCCCCATATCAAGCAATTTCCAAAGCGTAAGTTTTACTTAAATGAAAACTATAGCAAACTTTCTTGGTTAATGAGATTCCATGTTAATCTCCCGTGCTGCGAATCAATTATTTAAAGCCTTACATAGCTAATGAATCATATAGTACTTTCTGACTAATGCCAACAAGCTAGTTGTAATGCAGTGAAGCTATCAAGTCCTAACCACTCTAAGAATACTTTTCTGTGGCTAAAGAAGAAATGGCACAAAATATTTTAAAAATAAAGTGTTATTACATGAGAAATGCTCAGAACGCAAACTGCAGCAGAGAATATACAGTCATGCTCACTAGTAACAAAGAGACACTACATATTGTTTGCAAATTCTGATCTATTCAGTAGTCAAATACAAATGCTCAGCATTTTTCAGGAAAGCCTGGTGAGTGAACAAGTGGCTGCTTGGGGCTTGGTTGCTGGCTGGGGTTAAACCATGACAAAAGCAAAAGCTGTGTATGCAAGCAAAGAAAACCAAGGGATTCATTCACTCCTCATGGGCAAGCAGGTGTTCAGCCATCCCCAGAAAAGCAGGGCTGCATCACACGTAACAGTTACTGGGGAAGACAAATGCCATGACTCTAAACGTTCTCTTGCTCCTTCTTCCCCCTATTTTATATACTGAGCATGATGTCATGGGGTCTGCAATATCCCTTTGGTCAGTTTAGGTCATCTGTCCTGTCTGTGTCTCCTTCCAATCTCCCATTCACCTCCAGCTTCCTCACCAGAATGGCAGTATGAAAATCAGAAAGGGCCTTGGCTCCGTGTAAGCCCTGTTCAGCAATAATAAAAACATCTCTATATTAACAACTCTGTGTTCAGCACAAATACAAAATACAGCCCTACAGCAGCTACTGTGAAGAAAATAAACTCTACTCCAGCCAAAACCAGAACATTGGGCAACAAAGATCTATTTGATAAAAGGAAAAGGATAATTCATATTCTTCTGAAAGCTGGTTTTGACATAAACCTATTTAAAGTCAAAGGATTTGGACTTCAGGAGATCTAACTTTGGCCTCTTCAGGGACCTTTTTAGAAGAATCCCATGGAAATGCACCCTAGAGGGAAGAGGGGTCCAAGACAGCTGTTCAATGTTTAAGGATCACTTCCTCCAAGCTCAAAAATGCTGGCCCGCTTGATGAACTGACCTGCTTGAGCAGAGAGAGGTTGGACTAGGTGACCTTCAGTGGTCTCCTCAAATCTTACCCATTCTGTGATTCTGTGACCTGTACAGGAGATCCGTTTTTATAAATAAAATTGCAAGATGGGAATCATATTGTAATGGGTGTGATCAATAAAATAACAGCTATGTCTTCACCAACTATCAAAAAGGAAACACAATCTTTATCATGAACTGGACAGTTACATATATATAAACATACAGGGGTATTTATAAAAGTTCACAACATTTAAATGAACAACCAAGAGTTTTAAGCTCTTTTCTTGAGTTCAATTTGTAGTATTGACTGATTTCTTTTTCAGGAAATGAGTACTGTGAACAAAGAAAGAATAAATTTTAAAAAAAATAAATTTAACAATGAATTAAATCAGTTCTTGAAAGTCACATGGAAAAGAATCTTCATGTGCCCCTTCAAGTCACTGAAATGTGATATTGTACATAATATTCTAAGAAAATAATTAGTCATTGGAAAAAAAAAATAAATAAATTAGAAAACACAAACCAAACCCTGAAAAACCAGAATGATAGGGACAAAGGTTGCAAAACTAGAGTTTTATGTAACATTGGACATACATAGATTACAGTATTGTCATCAGTAAAGAGGGTGTTTGTGATGAATGCTGAAATGAGATAAAATACAAAGAATATGAAACTACAAATATGAAGTATTTACTGCAGGACATTTTTCATTTCCATAAAAAAATTTTCTATTTTAACACAGACTGCAGGGCATTTTTATTTTTTAATATGAAATACTTCTGCATTTTCAACAGATACACATGTACAGAAATAGAATATATTTTAGTGATAAATATGATTAAAGAGTCTTGTACTTGATTTAAAAATATTTAAGAGATTTTGGTTGAACTTTATCTTCATTCAGAGAGGGATTCAGAAAGGAAATATAATAAATGACAACACAGCTTAAAATATGTCTTAGGCAGATAGCTAATAAATAGTTGATGAATTTCTTTAGCAAGGCTTTACTCCCAGATCCCTGAGCTAAGTTCTAGATGTGCACTAATTCTTTATTTACTGGGACTGCTCAGGAGTAGGGCCAGAAACATCTTTATGCCTTTGTGTATAATGTACAATTTGCAATTGTGCTATGTATGTGCATAGCAAGGTATTTGAACCTTCTTGCTTTTTTCCTTAGTAAAGGAGGCCAAATAAAACCAGTAGTGATTCCATCAGCTTTTGGCAAAGAAGATCTGGGTAGACTTTATCACCACAGCACAAATTATTTCATTTCCCATGCCACTTTTGAAGATAATGTGCATAGGACATTCAGGCTGTATGGACATACAACCAGCAACTGTATATTTTTGTGATGAGAAAAATGGTAAGCAAGGTGGAGAAGCATCAGTCTGGTGTCTAGTACTATTCACATATGGAATTGAACAGCTTGGATCTGCACCAAAGGATTATTTTTGCCTTTCAACAAACTTTTCTTGCAGTTAAAAAAGAGAAACAGTGCAGAAAAATACAGGAAAGATAGGCTATAAGAGGTCTCTACACAGTAGTTGTGTCACTTACGCTTGAGAAAAAAACAGTCCAGCAGCTTCTAGATAGTCCAAATCAGAAAATCAGAAAATAAATTAATATTAACAACATTAAGCATTTTAATTAAAAATATGGAAATATTAAAAGCAGTTCTTTCAGTGTTGCTTTCCCCCACTTTATTTTACTAGTAGTTCAGTTTTCTATCTAAATTACAAAAACTTTTTTAAAATAGCTTTATCTGATTACTTCTTTTGTAAAATATATCCTTTTCTTGCACTCATGGAAAAATCTTATCAATCAATTATCTATTATTAAAATAATAATAACTATTTTTTGATGTTATACACAAAGGGACTTAAAATGTACTGAGATACTAAATATGCTAAAATTTTTGTTAATGTAAATATAATTCTTTGCATCTCTTTTAAAATCGCTTATCATACTTCTTCTTCTTCTTCTTCTTCTTCTTCTTATTATTATTATTATTATTATTATTATTATTAACCTTATGAACAAATCTACTGTTATAGAACCATCATTAAAGGGTGAGGATGATGGTTAGTATAGCAGTTAGGATAGCTCAGCAAGACAGCAAATAATTAAAACTTCAGTACTATGTAAAATGCAATGAGGTTGATTGATTCTGTGACCATATAGGAAACAAGGAGTTTTCTGTTCTGCAGTCAATGTGTGATAAGTAAAACAGTATGACAGATGCAACTTTTTAGAGGAGTCTGACTTTTTTTTTTGCCTTTACAAATCTTTTTTGCAGCTCCAAAGATCCTAGCATTTTTAAGTACACATCATTACTATGAAAAGGAATATTTTAAAGTAGATCTAGATGGTGATGGTGTGGGAGGCTTGACATTTTGAAGTTTCTAATGACCAGCCAGTAATTTTCAAATAACTTGCTAAAAGAATTTAAACTACTAGACTGAAAGACTAATAAGGAATCTACCAAAGAAGTTATTGAAATAGGAGTTTAAATGGGGTGAACATAGGGAGAGAAACTCTTTAAGAGCTGCTTTCTCCTATGATTTAATATTGACTTGCTATATGGTATAAAAAAATGTGATAGGTCTGCACTTAGAAGGAACAGATCTTACAGGGTGACTTCACTGGAACTGTCAAGATCTATGTTTTGATGAATATAAAGGGGACAACCCATAAATATCACGTAAAACTATACTATAATTCATGGATGGTTGCTTTACTTACTGCATTTATTTTATTTAATTTTCCTGACTGGCGGCAGAGACAGATTGTAAAACAAGTCAACAAACTATAACAAAGCCATATTTTGACTACTTTGTGTGAATGATAAATGATTTCTATACAATTCAAATGTTTTTGCTGCTATTTTTGTTCAACACTCACTTATTATGAGACTTCAGATGGAGTAAAACAAGCTGAAACTGTTTCCCTTATTTCTATGGAATCATGTGTGAGAACCATGAAGGCGTGGAGGGCTTAAACAGGATAATTGTTTGTGCACTGTTGTGATGCTTTTCAGCAATTATGTACTGCACACATGATTACAGATACGCTTACAAAAATTCTCATTACCTCCATAAGGTATTGTTATCCTCATTTTTATAAGTATGGAAGTGAAGCTAATTAGCCTATTTTTGCTCTAAATAGACTTGAAATGCCAAGTGCTGTTTATTGAGGATTGCTCTGTAATAAAAATATTGCATAGCAGCTTTTAAGAAAATTAGGATTTGGTGAAAGTTGCCCAATGATCAGTTATTACAAATTTAACTTTACTACTGAAGTCTGAGTTCTGACTTTCATTCTTCCTAACAGCAGAGTAGATATTTGTAAGAGAAGTCCAGTATTGCTTAATCACATATATGGTATGATTTAGAAAACCTCTGTTAACTTGAGAACTGATTCTGAAGAACTGGTGAATCCATTTTGACTTTTTTTTCTACAAAAAGTAGCGTTTACTCAAGCTCAAATTAAAAGAGGCAGTTGCAATGTGATAAAACTTAACATGTCATACATCTAGAAGTGAAGTCAGGCAGCATCACTTCACAAAGGTAAAATATATTACAGCATATGCACAGGTGACTGAGTGATTGGGATGCTTTGGAGTAACACAGATCTGTTAGGGTTTGCTGACATAAAATGAGGCCATAAATAGAACCTCAAAAGAAATATTTGCCATTAATAAAAGCTAATGTCAATAACACAGAGTTAGCAGTTAGGGACTGTGTGTCACTCATTCTATCCCTGTGTCATTTACCCTGCAACCAGGGGAGCTCTTGAACTATAAAATGTATAGATTGATATTTCTTTTAAGGACAGCAACTATAGTTACTGTGAATCCAGGTGCACCTTACGAAAAAAAAATGCTAAGGAAACTATTACATGTATATTTGTTGTTTGCATAGAATTACGCCAGCTTTCATGATTGAAATTATCTTATAAGATTCACTTCTTCCAAAGAATGCTATTGAAAGTTGAGAATTACTTTACTACCCCTGAACAATTTTTCTTTCATAAACAGATCTGAAAAAGGTACATTGAACTCCGCATATTGTATTAAGGTAGGCAGATTCTGACATTCTGTATCCTTGCATACAAGTGACAAAACTCATTTTACCAGTTCGTCCTAAGATTAGATTATACAATTAAAAATACCTACTGTCTATATCTACAAAACAATTTAGAGGAAACCAGCAAGGAAGACAGGTTTTGCTTTTATAACCAGTGCAGAAATTCAGATCTATTGCCTCACATTTAGTGGAATTACATGTTCTTATTTCAATATGTAGTTTTGTTTCTTAAAATTAATTGGATTCAACTATCCAAGTCAGAGTATATCTGAGCATGAGTAAGTTAAGAATAGAAACTAAAATTCAGTATGTTAGTGTATCAATGGCACGTTCACCCTGCTCAGTGCTGTTCCATGTCATATATGCTGATTGTAAGTAGCAGTATTTCCATATTTTTATAATATTCTGTTTGTCTAGCACACTGCTTTAACATCTGTATGCTCACTTGTTTATCCTGAGATAGGCAGGATATCTTTCTGCAGCCTTGCTTTGCACTATGAAGATATATGCCAGCAGTGTTGATCACAGGATAGTTTTTTTTGGTAAAGGATTTTCATTTTCCTCTGTAAAGCAGACTGTTCTGTAAATCAAGATTTCCAAATATGGATCACCAGATATATACCAGAGAGACCCCTTCTCAGTGATATCTTGAATAATTTCAGTTGAGCTATTCTCAGAGATTAATTTGACTCATAAAATCAAAACTCAGTTCTCATTAAAATTAGTTGCAGCCCTCCTGATTTTCTAAGAAACCTTGAATATCTAAACTATTATTAGATTAGATAAATTAATTAATAGGCTTGAACACATGTCAGTCAAAACACGAAGAACATTTTATATTTTTTACCCCAGCTGGCTGCTTACAGGAGGTCTAGCTGAGCATGATATCTCTTATCACAGAAGCAAAAGTCAAATAGAATGATGAAATGATAGAATTATAGAATCATGTAGGTTGGAAAAGTCCTTTAAGGACATCAAGTCCAACTGTAGATTTAAGGATAATGAGTATATCATGAATATTAAGGACTCTGTGAGAAGAAGAGAGCTGCAATAAAATACTTTTCCTCAGTAGTTTTCAGGACAGCACAAGCTTAACCTTGCATTGTATCATAATTCAAAAATTGTTTTTCTTTAGATCATAATGGAGGAGAAAAGCATCTAATGTACCTTAGCAAAGATGTGAATGTTAACTGAAATCAAAGACGCCTTAAGCACTGAGATTACTTGTTCTTGTTATTAATATTATTTCATTATCTCTTTATTGAAGTACTCTACAGAGCAGTAGAAGAGTTGGAAATTATATCCATGAGACCAATTAAACAAATATGTGGAGTAATTTATGTTGATAATCTGAATGAGGAATTGAGTGGAGAACATTGATGTAGAGTTCGCATGTACTCCAAATTTGTGCAGTCAGTTAAATGCACAATCTTCAAAGTCAACTTGAATAATTTTTCCTGAGTGTCATAAGTACCACTTACATATGTGTTTATTAGCATATAAATTGCAGATGTCTTCATTATGAACAGGGCTTTTAAAGAAAAGTAGTATCATTTATTGGCTGAAAGTGTTTAAACTTTTCAGATCACAATATCTTTGCTCTACTATTGTTTGCAACAAGATTTGGCTAGGAGTTATTTGGTTGGTTTGAACCTGAAATCTCAGGCAAGCTGAGGCATTTTTCATTAAAATCCATCTATGAAAGGAAAACTTCCCCGTTCACTTTAAACTGAACTTTTAATCCTTTAGCTACTGAGAAGTCTTGTTGCAAGTCTTAGTGAGTAAATGTTAGGGAGCACAATGGATATTTATTTGATAGTCACATTTTATTCATGACACATAACAGAATGTAAGTGTCTAATCACTCTTTTGCTGAATGCATGCATTTAGTGGTTTAGGAAGCTATTTGAAATCAGGAAATTCCAGAAAGAAAAATGCAATTAGCTGTCTGCTGCTGATATTTATTACTTAGTTCCAGAGGATCATTCAAGCTTTTCTGTCCATTACTAGTTATAATACTAAAAACTTGGTAAGAAATTATAATCTGATAGTCTGCTTCTCTGAGTTCCCTGGGAAAAAAAAAAAAAAAACAACAAAAAGTTTTCTGGTTTGTTAAAAAAGAAAATTCATGTGCTTTCAGAAAAGATCATTCTGTACACAAAATAATAAATTGAGGTGGATTTTAACATACATATTTGTAGGATATAGGGAAAAGCTTTGAGACCAGATACTTAACGATGGATCAAACTGTGTGTGAAATTATTGCAACTGTTTAATAAATTATATATCCTTTAAGAAATTGGAAGTTTTGTACAGGAAAAGATGTATTTATATACAACCAGTAAAATCCAATGTGAAATTCTAAATATATCTATATATGGACTTCACAAAGATTTTGCAATATTCTGCTTTTTTCCCCTATAAGTGTTTCAATGCAATAGTAAAATATAATTTCTTAATTTTTGTCTTCAGTGTGCCTTGACTTTTGTCTTTGAAAAATTTTGAGTCTCAAGACTCCTGTGCATGTTTTAGTTAGATTTGCAGTGTAACTAACCTCTGCCAAATTTGACTCAATGAGAGGATTCTGTGGAAGTCTATACTATACATGGAGATTGAATTTTAAATGTCCCGGTGAATCTTTATACCTGGTATTGCAGTTAAGATAGGAGTGTTAGATAATTTGCTTTTTGTGGTGAGAAAAGTAATCAAGTTAGAGAACATCATCAACAGCAAAAATCTTTGAGTTTTACAGCAAAAGTGATATTTTATGAAACATACATCCTAAGCATTTTCTAGTACTCTCATTAATGTTACTAATATTCTGTTCTAATACTGCAATTACACTATTTAGTGATTTTATTGCATTGATTTAAATTTTCATTAATTTTGAAGTAGTCATTGCCTTTATTGCAATTTATTATTTAAAAAGGTAAACTGAAATACTGGTTTTGTGTTTTAGCTACTTGTATTTTCATAATCACATTCTACAAATGAAGGACCCTCTGAAAACTAGATATGACATCAAGCGCTCTACTTAAAATAATCATTACATTGTGATTAATCTTTAGCTCTCTAAAATTAAATTGTTTTAACATTTTGAAAAAATACAAATACTTTAAATCATTGATACACGTACAAAAACACACACGTAAACAAACATGCTTAAGGATTACAAAGTGTACTTTTCAGTAATCACGCACTTGGAGCTATTCAGTCCTCTCCTCTTAAGGATTGGATAATTGGTTTTGAGGAGGGTGAAGACAGAGGTTCTGGTAGCAGCTAGATAAAGAAAAGTCATATTGGAATGCAAAACTTCCTTAAAAAGCTTATTACAGGTTGCCAATGACATTGCTGCAATAGAAATGTCAGGAAAGCATATGCAGCCTGTCTTTAAAGATATAACTTAGAGAGCAAAGCAAAGAAAGGAATACATCTCTCTACTTGAAACAAAAGTAAGAAAAGACAAAGAATTCTGAAGTGAAAAATTGCACTCAAATGGATTTCTGGAATTAAGAAAGTCAAGACTGGAAGAATACAGATCTGTGTTACATGAGCAGTTGTTAAACGTAAGTAATCTTACAATCTAAAAAGCTATTTATTTGCATTCAAATAAATGACTGCTCCATATAACTGTGATCTTCAGTTAAGACCATGCAATTTTGAGTCATGCATATTTTATGATCTTAGCTGCTTGATTGTCAGACATCTTTCAAACTGATATATTTAAAACTTTTCCATAAAAATCTGAAACACTATTACAACTGGAAGCACTGGATTGAATTTACTGCTTCTCAGTGTTATTTTTCTCAGAAAACTAAGGTTTGTGGGTTTTTTCTCTCTCATGTTTAAATAGGAACTTCTAAGATCTATCAAATAAATAGCATTTCATGGTTTTTGTGTCTAAAATTGATCCAGATAGATAGGGTTATGTTAACAGTTAGAAAGAGGTGAAGGAGAATAAAGGAGAGGAAAATAAAATAAACTATAAGCTGTTTCAAGTGATATTTTTAGCTAGTTTTCTTGGGTTTCTGTTTTAGTATGAAAATAATATTCAAATAAAAGTTAATCCCTACTATTTTTTTACCTATTAAAACTAATTTTTCAGATAAAATATTTGAATAAAAAATTTTCTATAAACTTTTACTGAAGAAGTGCAGCATCTTTGAACATCATGGCTAAAGTCTGAAACTCATCACTTCACCGCTAAGAAAGCATCAAAAGCCCTTTTCAAAAATATGACAAAAGGGACAAAATGGTGTCTGGAGTTTTCTCAGTCTTCAACAGGTTCAAAGTTATCTAGAATTTAGGTTAAATTACTTTCTTGGGTTTTTTTTAATAGAGTGGAACTTTCTGATACACTGAAAAGAGAAATTTAAAAAAAAAACAAACAAAAAAGTTAAATATACATATTAATTTTTCAATATTTTTCTAATTTTTTCTTAGAATTTATTTCAAAAAAGAGAAAACAGAGATGCATTTTTAGAAGTAGTTTTTCTTTTAAAAAATACATTTTGAAGGAAACATTCCAACCTAGTCTATAGAGTTCTCAGAATGATGGTGGAAGGAGGTTGGTGTTATTGCTATGTATTGTACTTTGTTTCTTTCAAGCCTAACACTATAGAGACCACTACATTTATTGTATTTCTTTGATTTTAAATATGCTTCCTAATAGTTTAGTTTTATAATTTCTTTTCAGGTTTGGTTTTTTGTGGGTTTTTTGGTGGTTTTTTTTTGTTTGTTTGTTTTGTTGTGTTGTTTTGTGTTGTTTTTTTTTTTCCGTATGCCACGGCCCTATTGGTCCCTTCTTTCAAAAAAAACCCCCAAAAAACGGAAGACATAATTGGACTTTGTTTCTCCATTCACTGAGAGTGAGCAGCTTTCAGGGGATTATACAGTGCCTCACGATATCTTTTCATCCTTTTCCAAGATCTTACTTGCTGGCCTCAGCAATAAGAAATAATACCTCAATTAAAGAGGAATAAAATGGGGAGGGGGGAAGGCTATATATCATTAAGCAGTTTTAAACAAGGGTTTGCATGAATGAGATAAAAAGAGAGAAAGAATTCAACTTAATATTCCAGGAGATTTCAGTTATATGTTCCTATATTCTTGCATCTAACGAAGGAATAGGATTTTACAAAACCTATTTATTAAAAAGGCCAATATGTAAATCCTCCAAAGTTAGAAGTTTGAGTGCAGTTTAAAAACATTTATGTATGACTGGAATCCAAATTTCTCAACATATTTCTTTAATTTTTCTTTCCTGTTTTTTAGGTTTCTCATGCCTAGGTTTATCAGGTAGGATGAAAAGAGAAGGATTGTTTTTCTGAGTAGTATGAACACTACTGACCAGTCTGTCTGTGAGGATGTCTTGGAAGTCTAGATGGCAAATATTCAAAACCTGCAGGATATGACAATCTTAGGCAACAGAAACAGGAACTTTCATTTATATTTCACATTCTATAGTTGCTATAATTTTATAAGGACTGTCAGTTGACTGTCTTTGCAAACAGGTATTTGCTATGGCTTACATTTCAGACAGTTATTAATAAGAAGATTAAATTATTTAAGTGGTTAATAGTTTGTGTTTTAATTTGCTTAATTATGTTATTCTTTAGAAAAACATGCTTTCATATAAATTCACTTCAGTACTCTGTGCTTTTTCACTGTGTTACTGAAATATAATTTATTACAGAACCAGTCTAAACCAGATGATGTAGAATCTTCATCATGTAATTAGGGATGAATGAAGATCAGAAAGCTTTGAGTTTTGGATAATCTTCCCAAAGCTAAGATGCTTAGCATGTGTTTTTATGAAGCTATCTGACTGAGGTGATGTTTTTGCAAGGAACATTTAGCTATCAGTATTCAGACATTTCCTATGCCTTGAGTAGTTACTCCTTGATAAGTAGAGCACTCTAAAGTAAACAATTGTAAACAAGTACATGAGGTGATATGTAAAGATCCAAAACGGTTCTGAGAGGGATTCAGCAAGTTAATATTTCCCATTGTAAGTGCTCCCACTGTTTTCCTACTTAACACTTGATCTTCTCTTTTCTCTGTCTTGAGAAATGAAACCAGAAAAGCATTTGCACAGCCCTTTCACACTAGTTGAACTTTGTTATTTGCACTTTGTTATTTGACAAGCCTCTTTTTCTCTTTCCTTCTTCTTCCAGAAGCTGCAAAGATATGACCATAAGTGGATGTGTATGTTTTGTGGCAGATAGAAGCTTGCATCATCACCCAAGTTATCCCACCTTTTAATCCTTATAGATCAGTCATGTTTCTGTGCATATGACATTGAAGCTGTAGCTATTATCTTCACGTGTAATAAGATAGGACTCAGCATTTGCAATTTCATCTCATCTAGAACTGCTTCTGACAGGAGGCACTTAACAGTCCTTGTAATATACCATACCTACAATCCGTGCTCTCTTAAAACAGACCTCTGACTTAATCTCTTGATAGTTTTTTCTTGCTTGCCTTTTTTTTTTTTTAAGTCTATTTCAGGTCCGACTGAATTTGCATACATTATACATTTAATAAAGAATAGTGTCTCCTTGTCCATAGTGTCAAAACATCTAGTCATAATAAAGCTCAATCACTTTGAATATATCTGATTTATAGACAAGCACTATAGTGTGAGAGCTACATTTATTAGGTACATTTAGGCATCATGAGTACTTCTTTTCTAATAACAGTTCCTCAGCTTGTACTGTAGCATGATGACATATGAAAGCCTTTCTTCAGTCTTAGGAGGAGATTCAGTGTTTTACATTTTCATTTGCCACACAGTTACAGGCTAACAATGTGAACATATATTTTCCCTCATTTTTGTTTCTAGCAGAAACACTTCTCTCAGGAATGTTCACTTGTGGTTAAAGAAAAACTGAGTGCAGTTTCGCAGATCTGAATGAGTGTGATTGTAAATGTGTGGTTGTTGGTTTTTGGTTTTGTTTTGTATTTTTTTTAAGAAAGCATGTTTTCTTTTTATTTATTCTCTTGAAAAATTCTAAGTGGTTTGCTTTATGACCATGGTTTTAAAGGAAAAAAAAAAAAGAGTGAAAAACTTTAAAAGTCAGGCATTATAGACATAATTTCTGTGTGCCTGTGTCTGTGTGTTTCTGCATGTGTGACTGTGTGTTCTGGATTTCTTTTAATATACTTGGTAGAAGAAAATGTATACATAAGAAACTGATGTATAATCTGTAACTACACCTTACTGAGCTTGTGTCTGATAGCATCCTGTACATAACATCTGGAAAAACTTCCTCAATTCCACATTGTCTTGCATGTTATCAAGTTCTGGGATGAAAAACACCCTACTTCTTCCCATGTAATTTGCTTATTATTCTGAATCACAGTCCTCCAGTAAAGCTACAATATTTTGTCTACCATGTATATACATGGTATGCCTTTAACTTGTCTTAATATGTTCATATGGTAAAATTGCCCACAGCTGCTGCAGAATATTTAACATTGTACTTAATTTTATATGTCTTTAAATAATCTATTGCTTCCAGGGTGCAATAGTTGTCTCTATTCCTATATGTTTTGCAAGAATGGAGTAAGCATCAGATCTCTTTCAAGTTCTTGTTTATCTTTTTTTCTTTTTCTTTGCTAAAACCTTGCATTTGTAACTGTTGATCCAAGTAAATATCTAGTGACTTCAATGAAACTCTATATCTTTAAAGTTTTCATTGGTATTCTCAAAGAAATGTTACAGCAATGTAAAATGTGATTGCAGTTTTGGGGAGATGAACTGTGTATTTTAGGCATGGCAGGCAAGGCAGGCCATTTCCTAGAAATCTTTCTTCCTCTTGTGCCCACCGTCACTAAAATATATGCTCAGGATAATAAAGGAAACAACCATCACAAAGGATTTTTCTTTCCTCTTTTGTCTCTCAATATATATTCTCAACAGCACGCTTTACTGACTTTTTATTTGTTTATAAATACAAATTTATGGAACTCCCTTCTGATTCTAAAGCTACTGGTTGCAACTCTTTATTGGGCAGGATTTTTCTTTTATTCCTCTGGAGGTCTCTCATTATGGAGTGGATTGACTTAAGCAAGGAAGCAGCAGATCTTCATTTAAATAATACATTTTAATGTTTTGCCTTGTAATTTATGGATTTCCCCAAGAAATGTTGTTTCTCACTAGTTGATGCAAGTTGGTAATGACTTTATACTTGTTTTTTTTTAAACAATTGTGTAACTTAATATGCAGTTATGCAGACACTTTTGAACTTCTATTTTGTTTGCAAGAATGGAAGGAAGATCTCCATTATACCTAAATGATGTCTTATTATTTTTGACACTTTCATTAAAAGGGAAATTGGAATTCAACTATAAATAGGCAAAACAACAGTTTGATAAATAAAATACATCTCAAACACATTAGGAAAAGAAAAGTGTATCTCAATATGTTTTTTCAGTGAAAACTACTTATAATAAAGGAAACATGTAGGTTAACAAATTTATTAAAATGTGTATAATTTTTCTGACATTTTGGATCTGTTCTTATGACTCCTTTTTATTCATACTGTGAAAAAAGTTTTTCTTTTTTCCAACGGTCCTTTGTGACTACTGCCTCCTATTAGCAAATTGAAATGAAAGAAAAAGTAAATGGAGCTGCAGAAGTGGGCTGAAAGATCAAGAGAATAGGGCCACGGTTGACAACAAGGCTCTCAGATTCTAATTGTGTAATAGTTAAACTATGTCTATGTAACAGTTAAAATAAAACATTTCTATTTATTTTCACACTCATTATTTTTTTTAATATGTTATCTGGCATTCTCTGTATCAAAAATGTTTTCAACCTGTAAATTACATCTTTCTCTTAGAATATTACATGCCCCACTTCCTTTCAGATGAAAGGCACAGCCAGCCAGAGGTGAACACCACTCTGAGAGGTGAGTGGGAGAAGGCCATAGGTGTATGCATTATAAACTACTTATATGATGCATCTGATGACTACTTATATGATGCAGGAGTCAGCATCTGAACAGTACAGGTCTAAATGGAGAGTCTAGGAACACCCAGTGCGCTTTATACTTTTTAATATGGAAAAATAATTATGTATATTATTTAGATTCACATTCCGTAGAGAAACCTTAACTATAGAAACCTTAATGAGCTGCTTTCCAAAGATTTACTTTTACATCTAAAGATTTCCTTCACGTATTTAAAATAATAGACATTTGAAAAACCATACATTACTCATTAACAAAAAAAGCATATCTGCCTCATCCGTATCTTCTTCTAAAGAATAAAACTTGTTTTTATACACATTACATTTTTGTTTTTCTATCAGTATGATAGATTTATTGTACAAGGAAAACTCCACAGTCAGACACTGTCTGAAATTTGAGTAATACCAGGAAATCCTTAAAAGCTGTACCTAATCTTTCATACATATTTAAATACTGGAATATTATGTTATGTCTGGGGCTTTAACTTGCATTCACTTCAGTAGATTACATAGTGTCTGGCTATATAAAAGCCTGAAATCTGTTTTAGTGTAAAATAAATAATTTTTATTTCAATTAGTAGCTGTAATTCAATTAATTAGTATTAGCAAACTAGGTGAAATTATTCTAATTTGGGCATATATAGATGTAAGTATAAAATATAATTATCTTACTAATTTACCATAAATTTCTTTTCTTTTCCTCTGCAGACCAATTTTTTCTTCAACAATTTTTATAGAAACCCCCTTGAGAGACATTAGATGTTTAAATAGGGTATTAGCTGACAACCAATCTGAAAAGTAGAAGACATGATTACCAGTCAGCAGAAAGCCCAATGATTTATTGTTTCTGATTAGTTTGAGATTCTCATTTGTCTTCAAGGACCTGGAAAGCCAGTCAAAGGCTTCTGGGAAGTGATAGTTTTTTAAAAACCTCAATAGCTGCTAATCAAGAGCTTACCAATTGATCACTAAACTACAAGTTCATGAGATCATGTGAGATATTTCAACTGCTGTACAAATTAAATACTTAGAACTACTGGAATAAAATTATGCTTTAAAAAATCTTAAGGAGTATAAAGGATGGAGCATCTCTCCTATGAGGAAATGGTGAGAGAACTGGAATTATTCAGCCTGGAAAAGAGAAGGCTTAGGGGTGATCTAATTGCACCCTTCCAGTACCTGAAGGGAGCCCACAGGAAAGATGGAGAGTGACTTCTTACAAGAGCATGTAGGGATGGGACAAGGAGGACTAGATTCAAGCTGAAAGAGAGGAGGTTTAATTTAGATATTAGGAAAAAAATCTTTACTGTGAGGGTGGTGAACCACTGGAACAGGTTGCCCAGAGAAGAGAATGCACTATTACTGAAAGCGTTCAAGGCTATTTTGGATGAAGTTCTGAGCAACCTAGTCTAGTAGAAGGTGTCCCTGTCTGTGGCAGGGAGGTTGGAACTAGATGATCTGTAAGGTCCCTTCTAACTCAAACCATGCTATGCCTCTATGATTCTATTTACTGTGAACGTACACTGTCAAAGTACAAAATGTTACCCCTTCATGAAACACTCAGACTATCACCAAATGTAAAGGAGAAGACAGTGGGACAGTGACAAGTAGTAAATTCTGTGATAGCAAATGTTTACCTTTCTCAAAGCAAAGAGTTTGACTGGAGGATTTGGTTGGTTGTTTTTCTCCCCTGAAGGGAAAAAAGTCAATCTAATTGTTCCAGATATGCAAGTCAATAGACACTGAGGAAAAAGATGGTCTTATGGTTGGGTCATAGGAAGACCTCAATATGTTTCTCAATCTGTATTTTTAGTTGCTTTTGGTTTGCCTTTCTAGCAATCCAGAAAACAGATTTTTAACTTTGGTGTTTTCATTGTAAACCATACATGATTATTTATCTAAACATAAATTGAAATACATCAATATACTCTTACTTTTCATAAAAAATATAACAAGTATAAGACTTGTTCAGTTAAACTACCTGCATTAACTTACGGCTTTACAAATTATACTTTCTTTCCACCCATTCACGATTTTCCAGATATCTTCTTTCAGCCAACTCTTTACCTGATGTAGGGAATCAACCTAGTCTCTCCTCACATAGAAAGTTCTTCATGAAACTGATAACTCTGATCACCTAGAATTAACAGAAAAAAATCCAACTCAACCAAGCAACCAAAAAAACAAGCACCACCCGCCCTGCCCATCAAAACACAAAAATAACAAAATAAAATAAACTAAAATACCAACCAAAAACCAAACCCAAAACTAAAAAACTGAACAGAAAAAGAAAACAGTAGCTACAAGGAGAGGATTTTGTCATTCGTCATTATAAAATAAGCTAGCAACCTAGCATGAGACCATATTTTTCAGCCTGGACATACGTTATACATACTTAATAATAGGGATATTCATAAATTTTATCTAATGATTCCTAATGAAAATGCCTTTATAGTCAGAGACATTAAGTTGGCTGTGAAATTTAGCCTAATCTACGATAAGAAGACACCCCAAATACCAAAAATACTTGGGTCATTTTCAAATAGTACCTTTGGTGCCATACCTCAAACAACTACAGCAAGTGGGTAATACAATATCCAGACACCAGTTCAGTGGCATATGCAAAGAAGTGTTTTCTCTTTCAGTAGTGACAGTATTTCACATCAAATTTGGATGCTAGGTTATGTAGAGGGTTAAGAGTTTTTTTTTAAAGTTGACCTGTAAATGAAAATTCACTAAATGTGAATGTAATCAGAATTTTTTCTTTATTAAACAAGACACAGTGAGTTAAAAACCACTTTTGAGCTTTCAGATTGAGGTTGAAATGACAAGGACTGTTGAGTTGGTCTCCTGTCAAAGAGGTCTTGATCCCTATTGCTATCCTACCTTCTACTTCTCTTTCCTTTCTCTTGTCCTAGTTCTGACAGTATGTATTCTTTCTCTTCATATAATTACTAGGTAACTCATTGGCTTAGAAGAATAGTGTTCATTTTGAAGGTAGAGGGAGGAGAAAGATATTAGTTTGAACTACTTCATGGAAGAGATCTGTTATGGTCCAGTTCTAGTATAACATAAATGACTGTTTTAAGGAAACAGGAAGGCATGCCATGGAGGATAAGGCTGATTTGTTCAGTGACATTAGAACAGCACAGCCTACCATGTAACTGGTTTTTCAGATTTTACATGAGTGAAAGCTAAAGTTTAGAGAATTTTTATTTCTAATTACCCACCCATTTAATTCTAAATATGTATACTTCCAAAGAAGGGCAATGAAGCTCTTAAAGGGTCTGGAGCACAAGGCTTTTGAGAAATGGCTGAGTGAACAGGGATTGCTTAGCCTGGAGAAAAGGAGGCTGAGGGAAGACCTTATCACTCTCTACAACTAGCTAGAAGGAGGTAGCAGCAAGATGGATGCCAGTCTCTTCTTCCAAATAACAATCGATAGAGCAAGAGAAAATGCCCTTAAGTTGTGTCAAGCATTGAATAGATTGGATATTAGGAAAAAATTCTTCACTGAAAGGGCGATCAATCATTGGAATGGCCTCTCCAGAGAAGTGATAGAGTCATCCCTGAAGGTATTTAAAAGGCATGTAGATGTGGCACTTAAGGACATGTTTTAGTGTTGGACTTGGCAGTGTTGAATTAACTGTTGGACTTGATGATCTTAAAGGTCTTTTCCAACCTAAACAATTCTATTCTAATCCAACCTATGATTCTATTATCGCATGGTGTGTTTACACAATACTGAATGCAGCATATTATGGAAGACCAAGATAAACCGTTAGCCAGTGCAAAAATGGAATAACTACATTGAATTAATAACTATGCTGACATAGTTATTATGAAATGTAATACGATTAATCAACTTGTTAAATATCTTTTGTCCTAATGGACAGAGGACAAGAAGTTTCAAGAATATTTGATTATCATAGGTTTATTGGAAACGCCACATTAGAGGAGAAAAATATTGTTATGTTTATACTTCAGAATAACCAAGAGCAGGGGAAGAAACTTGATTGCAGGATCCCTCCACAGGAGAAAGTTCTGAATGGACTCACCATCTAGTATATTTCAAGGCACTTGGCTAAGAGGTCAGTTGTGAGGTATAAGTCTTTATGAAGACAGGTTCTATTACTGCAGTTTCTCACTAAACTACTACAAGAATTATTTTAACATTATAATTTAATATGTTGTTTCATGTCTTGAGTTTCTCTACAAAGCTTATCAGTTGCACATAATGATAATAGTGAGGGAACAGCATCAAGAATGAGTAAAATCTTAAATAGTTTCAAACCCAAAATGTGATATACTTTTTATTTTTGAGGTTGCATGTGGACTTTATTCAGCCTTAAGTGTTAACCAGTAATACCAGTAATCTGTGAAAGTAGATGCAGAAAATAAATGGAAATTAGTAAACTGCAGCTAAAAGAAATGCATTCTTTCCCTTCATGGAAAAAGAACATATTTTGTACCAAACTATCCAGGTTGCTATTATATGGTCTCCTAGAGATGCCAAATCTCCACAAGTGAGACTGGATTCTAAGAAAGCATACAGTTTGTCACCAGATGAATAAGCAGGGCATATAAACTGAGGCTTTGGGGAAATATATTACTGGAGACTAGATGCAAGTAAAAACACATAAACACTGTAAACACAAAAGCTGTCTCCTTCCTGTGGTGATACACTTTACAAAGTGCTTTCATTATTGTACTGCATTTCTATGTGACATTTGCTTCTGGAATGCTTTTTACTGTTCTGCTGATGCTTTTCTCTCCCAGTTTCTTCTCCCCCTGTAAATAGCAAGAATTAGAATGCTGACATAATTCTGAGAAGAATGAATTGCATCTTTCTTTCAAATTATGGTCAAAGTTAATATTGGAAGTAAAGGTCTCTTGATAATATGCAACCTTTTGCTAGACAGATTTTTACTAAATGTCCATTGTTTGAATGCACTGCACTGTGATGCAACTAAACAGCTGCTTCTATAAGAAATAGGATAGTGATTCTCCTTATAATAAGAGGTGCAGTGACTTACAACTGTGGCTAGAACACACACTATATCCCTGTATGTAAACAGATCCCGTGAATAATATAATTTCATGTAATACTGCAGGCATCAAATAATTATTAAAGCACAACTAGTTGGCATATTTCCTGCTCATATTTTATAAATCATAACACAAATCCATGCACAAAGATATTAAGCAGGTTATATTGTTCATCTTATTCCAGAACAGATTTGAAATTTGAGTTAATACACTTGCAATACTTAAGGTCCATGATTTCAAACAGGACTGTAGCAATTCAACAGCAAGTTTGCACTTCTAATGGATCAGGACCTTGAACAGACTAATCTTACTACTGTTTAAACACTCATGTAGTTTGTGCAAGACTTAGATCTCTAGTTGCTCCATCAGTGAAATTCTAGGCATAAGCACTACAAATAATTTCAAGTGCTCAGGGAATTTCCTGGCCTAACTAAGCTGGGTGGATGGCTGCAGAACAGACACTTTGAATCACAGATGTGTATTTAAGTATCCAAAGGTCTTCTGATTCTAACATGTGTCTAACAAAGAACTTAGACTATACTTCCTAAGTATCTGCCACAGACACTGTGAGTGGTAAATTAATGTCATTTGGAAGACATAAATATGTGCAGCTATAGCAGAGGCCACCTGCATCTGTAAAAGTATAATTACTTTAAGCAGCTTTTAACACTAGCTTGTTTTGAATGTAAACATTAAATATGTCAATATATTATCATCCTTTAAGCGTACTTTTTTCACCCTCTTGTCCTGTAAAAATGGAATTTCCATTCTTTGCTGCACAACAGAGGGCTCATGCTAACTGTACCTTTTGTGTAAGGCCCTAGTTGTGACCTGTTAGTCTTTTTATCAACTGCTTCTGAGAGCTTACTTTGTGAACCAGAGTTTGGTATCTCCTGCCTCTTCTGATGATGTACAATTTTATCTTGGGATAACAACAAAGGTCTTGAAAATATGAGCAGGGGTTGAAAGCAGAGGCCCCAGAATGATAAAAATTCACTGATGGTCAATTACTGATCACTGAGAAAACACAGCCTTTGAGAGCTGAGGTTTTGCTTTTAGAGAAGAAGCAGCAGCTGAGCAAAGTTAAAAAGGAGCAGGGCAGCAGGAGAAGACAGATGCAGTGGCCTGGGAAAAGAATCCTGCCTTAGTGCTGCAGAGTGCAAAGTCTAGAGGGAGGGGAGGCCATGAGTTAGCAATTCTCTGGGAACTTCACTGTCTTACCAAAGGAAGAGATACCAAATTTGAAGAGCTAGAGAAGAGAAAAAGAACCAAAACAACAACTCACTGCATTCCTGCCTTTTCTTATCAACAAGCTCTGAAGGCTGACTAGCCTGATAGCTAAGATTTTATAAAGGACTGTAGCCTTTGGTTCTACATGTTGTTTCATATTCATAATATAGAATGTGATTATTATGAACTGACTCTTAGGAATAATTATTGATAATTATCAATAATGTGTAAGAGCTATAAGCATGTAGTGCATCATTAATGAATGCAAGTTTAGTTAAATTTTATTTTAAAAATGGAAGCTGATTTATTAGTCTCCTAAACACTCCTGTCCCAGCAATCTCTAGTTTCCTGAGTGAAATATATAATCAGTAGCCACACTCATAGCATGAGGTTCATGTGTCAGGAAGGCACATCAAAGGCAACAGAATCTTCATATAAGTAAAAAAAAAATACATTCTATAGCTCTTCCTTGAAAGTCCTAGAGAATAATGACTGCAATGTCTGTTGGAGAAGTTATTAACTCTTTGTTCCAGGCTCTCACATTTTGGCTGTCTCTGGACTAGCCCTTAGCCACATCATTAGTGACCTCTGCTTTAGCTCCACAGAATTTCTTGTTATGTGGCTTCATTCCCCTTTCTGAAGTACTTTTCTCAAAAGATGCTACTGATTCTAATCAATCAGATATTACATTTTGTGGACATTATTTATAAATATTACTCACATAATATCTTAATGTTTTGGTGTAATATCATATATTAACTTTGACTACCCTTCACTAAATTTGTATTCCTAAACACAATGAACCTCATAACACCTATCTTTATGTGCCACTACAGCAAGGAACTGTTTTCTTCTATCAGTGATTACTGAAAACAATGTCAAAACTATTAACTGTTATCTGTTTCCAAGCCCTGTACCTATTACTGTCTCTATTATCTGTACAATCTGCACATTTCTTTTTTACTCTAGCAGTCATTCTATTCTGTGGTAAACTACTGTTATTGACATTTCTTTCATTTCTTTTCATAAGACATCACATAGCAGACCTCAGAATCTATCATGCAGAATGAAATATGAAGCAAATAACACATTCACAGACATTTCTTTATATAGCACTATCTAGGAGGAGGTCATAAGAAAAAGTTTTACTGCATGAATTTGCCACCAATTCATTATGAAAAATATGCTATCTTGCCAACTTCTATTACCATTCATAATGCATTGAAGAAAACTTTGGTCCAGTTAAATAAGCATACACTAAAAGGAATAAGTCTATTATAAAGGAAAACCTTCTCTGCATCAAATGTAAGATGCAATAACGACTTCTTTTCAAGTACTTTTTTATTATAAAGGATACATTAACCATTTGACAAAGCTGAACTTACACAATTCCTGAGTCTCGTAAAATAAATGCCTTTTTAAAGAATTCAATTNTTCCTTTCCTTTCCTTTCCTCTACTTCAGAAATACTGATATGTCATATTGAGAAAACTTTTATCTTTATTTCTGTATTTCTTATTTTCTAAAACTAGCTGCCATTATTGGTAGGAACTTAATTTTGCTTCATTAGGTAAAATTTAAGCAGTTAAATTATGTTTCTTTTGAAAGAATCACCTTAAAAAAGTTCTCTAAGNAAAGGAAAACCTTCTCTGCATCAAATGTAAGATGCAATAACGACTTCTTTTCAAGTACTTTTTTATTATAAAGGATACATTAACCATTTGACAAAGCTGAACTTACACAATTCCTGAGTCTCGTAAAATAAATGCCTTTTTAAAGAATTCAATTGGAAAAAGAAAAACAAAACAAAACAAAAAACCAAATAAATGAAACACCAAGAAAGAGGACATTTCCATCTTGTACTGAAAAACTGTATTAGGTACTATATATTAATGAAGATGGCCTTTTAGCAAACTGACAAATAACCATGAATCCTTTCCTTTCCTTTCCTTTCCTTTCCNAGAATCACCTTAAAAAAGTTCTCTAAGTAATTCTGGAAATATGTTCTAGAGTAACCTCAAAGTTAGTAATATAAATGCATTATTATATAATACACTATATAATATACCTTTCACGACCTAGGTCAGATATGAGTCAGATTACATGCCTTATATACATGCCTTCCTAATGAACATATTGAGTATAGGCAGGTTCCCACCTGGAGTGCTGGACATACGGAAGAAACAGATACGTCATGATGGTGGGAGTGAAAGTGAATTTCTTGATCTATATAGTTTTTCCAGTGTAGGATTATTTGTTATTTTGAAAAAAAAATAAAAATTAAAAAAAAAAGCCTTTTCTGGAATAAGAATGAAGGCTATACTGGTGAAGACTGGTGAAGGGTAGACTGGTGAAGAGGTCCTGGTGAATTTCTACTGTTGAACAGAATCAAAGGAAAAAGCTTCTTTGAGCCTATATATAAATTAAACTCTGAGTAGACTCTTTTCTGAGTTGTATACAATATAGATTGAGCTTATGCAGATGGAAGGTATATAGTTTGCTCTGTTTATTTTAGTCTTAATAATCTTATGTTGCTATCTTTATGTGCTACATTAGTATTGTCAACACAAAGAGATTTTTCTGGGTGATAGAAACTAAGCATTTTGAAGTCACCGAGACAAAATCAATAGAATTGACATGTCCTTGGGATGTCTGACTTGTCTTTTTCAGTGAGTGATGTCATTAGAGGAAGCAGTCAGCAAGAACAGCCTTTATTATTATTTATTGTAACTCATTGCGATAATTCACATAAATTAAGGTTTGGCAGTCTTTCGGTCATTTAGCACATGATCTTCCCACAAAAATTTTTTCTCAGATCAGAGATCACATGATTCTACAGACATATATTAATGCATGTTAGGGACAAAAAAGCTGAGATTAAGGGAAATCAATTAGGGAAATCACAGGATGCTGTGATTCCCTAATTGATGCTGTGTAGAGTATCATATGTTCCACAGCATTTCAAAGGGTAGAAGCTGCACTATGTTATATCACACATCTCCTGCCTTCAACATGGCTAGACCCAGTCCTGAGGGATTGAAAAATAATAGTCCTGAGAGACAAAAATAACTTAAATGACTAGAACAAATCAAGAAAAAATGAATAAATGGGATATAGTTGTCTAATAGGGTACCTAAATTACTCAGTTTTGTAACAGCAGTCCTTCCAAAGCACCAGATGAAGAAGGCAGACTGCTGCTTGCAGAAGATTTGACAGAATAGAGAGCAGTAAGTGAAAGGATTTTTTTTTAAAAAATATTGTTCTAAAATTTTATCTATGCCATTCTCAAGTGAAAATGCAAGCAAATTACTCTGTTACTTTTATTGGTAATCTTACCACTGTCTTGGTTGTGTTCACTATCAATGTAATAAGTCATAGTAGCCAGCATGGTAAGAGTTGTACTGAGCAAAGTACTTAAAAAGTAATCTGTAATCAATTAATTGCAAGTAATCAGCATTATACACCTGTGTAATATCACTTTCCAGATCCAGCAACCAGAATCTGGGAAAAGATTGGTTTTTGAGGGGAACTTTGACAACACTGTACTCTAGCTTTTCAGCCTCTAATAAGCCAGTATGAATTTCTTTCTATAATATTTATTGCATTGTACAATTCATAAAACCAAGGCATATAAGAACTAGATCTAATTTTTTGTGTATGCTGAATTATACTGCTGCTGTTAATGAAATTTCCAACTTATAACACTTTGATATTTCAATATTTAATGATGATTGTAAAATACTTTGAAAACTACTGGGAACAAATTGTCATAACCATTGGATATAAATATTCCTGATGAACTAATTTTTTCTCTCAGAAATTCAGCTTAATCTCAATCATAATAGTTAGTGAGAATTAGATCCACTAGAAGAAAATGTAAAAACTGATGTAAAGTTCAGTAAAAAACCAGAATGCATTTATTTTGTTCACTCTGACACAATTTAATTTCATACCATTTTACCTATAGGCTTGTTCAGCCATATCTGTATTTTCTTGCATTGAGTTTGATTATAAGGCTAATTTGGCTACTATGATTGTGAGCTCATTGAGAGAAGTGAGTGGTATCAATTTGTATGACTCATCTGAGTCAGAAGGGTTGAAACTAGGGCTGTGATTGCAGAGCTGTGAACTGGCACTATTAACAAAATAGAACCAAAAACAATGAAGAAAATGGAGTCACTATCTCCTCCTAGCTCTTCTTAATCTTCTCTTTAAACTATATAAAATCTGAAGCTGAACACATTAATATAGATCTCAGCAGCTATCTATCATTACCTTTGTAGTATTCACATAAAAGCAGTGTTGCATCACTGCTCTCACTGGTTCCCCACTGAAAATAAACTAGCTTCTCCCGTCTCCCCGCTGTATGAAGAAGCAGGCAGAGACCAGCTGTGCATAAGTTCCCTGGAATCATTTGCCCATGATTCTGTAAGAAAAAAGCAGCAACATCCTCATCTCTATAAGGTAACTATAGCAGATTGCGTATAAAAGCTGAATATATCCTAAATGTATTAATCTATTAAAGCGGATTATGTACTTTTAGTTTCAAACTTCTGAGTGATTTTTTCACACCAACACATAGACAGGCATGGGAGAAGACAAGTCTCTGAAGAAAAGCAAACATCAAGGATTCATTGTTTCTAGCTCGGACTTTAATGGCTTTTCTGTTGAAAAGATACTAGCTTCTCTGAAAAGGTGGGATTTTCCTTTGTTTCGTTTGCCTATGCCTTGAGGTGGTGAAGAAAGCCCAGTTCTTACCCTGGGTGTCTCAGCTTTGGCTGAGACACACGCAAAAGGGGGGAGGGAAAAGGAAAAGAAAAAAGTGGACTGGCTAGTTCTAATACTATATGTTTTTTTCTTTTCTTGGCGGAGG